>ML732269.1:0-40078 GCA_009176345.1 Aspergillus leporis | reverse complement strand
TTTTTTTTTTTTTTTTCTCATATTGCAGTTGTCTAGACAGCAACAATTTTAAAGTTTCTGGCGATATAAAAATCGGCGGCCGACACATCGGAAAAATAAGTCATGTTTCACCTCGTGTATGTTGCCCGTCTGGGTCAATTGGTCTGAGATCTCTCATTGTTTAGTTTTTATTAAGTACGTACTCCTACTGTACTAAAAAAAATAAAAAAAAATAAAAATTCCGGCGGCTGTCACGGATCGCAATCCGTGGATCTTATGCGGAGAATGACATTGCCTTGTCCTTCCCTATTGGGCTAACGAACGTCACGCCGCCCCAGTGGTTCCGGGCGGTGAGAGGGGTGTTTTTGCCAGGGGGGAAAAGAAAGAGAGCAATTGGCATTTTGTTTGTTAGTCAGTAACGCTCTTATTCTTTTTCTGGCGGGGAATTGCCTGATCTTCTTTCTCCTTTTCATCTCTTTCTCCTTATACAACATCCACGGAGCGATGTTCATATCCCCGAGACCGTTATCCAGCGTGCTGTCAATCCCCATATTACTTTTACACCCTGCAGGCGCAGTGGAATGTGATATCCACCGATAACAAGCGATAGATCAGACAGCATGGTCGGCGTTCCTCGCAGCCAAGGCTGCTTGCTCTGTCGTAAGAGGCGCATCAGGGTCGGTGATATATCCCCCCTTCCCCCCCCCTTCCCCATCTATTCTCTTACCAAATATCCATGGTTAACGTCGCTGGATGTGACCAGTGTGACCAAAACCGACCGCATTGCTCACAATGTCGGAAATACGGCGTCATATGTCCTGGATACAAGCGCTCGCTGAAGTTTCAGGATGAGGGACCCCGTCTGGAGAAACGCTATGTGATTATGCCCCAAAGTCCCGAGGGAAGCGATGAATCTGGCAGCATCACGTCGGACTCGGCCCCGAAGACAGCCATGATGCAGAGGCGTCGCTGTCCAGAAGCCTCCCTCGACGAGCGCATCTATCCGTCCCTAGCGTTTACCTCCCTTTTCACCCAACAACCCCGGCTCTTCAAAGAATTTGTCTGTGCCTCTTTTCCGACCATGTACTACCACAATGAGTTCCGTTTCGGATCCGGGTTCACGTTCCCGGATAACGCGGTGAAACATTTTGGCTCGAATAAGCCATACTACGACGCAACGATTTCGTGCCTGGCCATCGCGTACCTAGCTCACTTGACGAAGGACCCGAATCTGGTATATGCGAGCCGACAGAAGTATTCCGAAGCCTTGGGAGGCATCCATCGTGCTCTGACGTCGGAGGAGGCTACCTCCGATGCGCTCTTAATCGCGGTCATCCTCCTAGCATTCTACGAGATGAATGTACGCACGACGGAAAATGCTTGGATCTACCACGCAGACGCGGTGAAACAACTGATGATCAAGCGTGGCATGAAAGCTCACTTGACTGGGCCCGGGCGCGTGTGTCACTTTGCCTTCCGGCCATTTCTGATTGGTGCCGCGGTACAGAAAGGGGAGCCATGCTTCTTAGGTGACGATTCATGGCAGGAGTTGGCCGCCACGCTGCGAGCAGAGGATTCTCAGAAGCAAAGTGAATGGGCCTTCTATATCGATGTTTACGAAACAATCTTCATGGAGCTGGTCAAGTGCCCCGGGTACTTCAAGGAAGCACGCGATATCGTATCGGTGAACTCACCCGAAGCGAGATTCTTGGCCCACCGCATTCGGAAAACGTGTGATCAGCTGCAGAAGCTTAGCAAAGAATTGCGAACCTTGTTGAGTTCACATAATCTGCGGAAGCAGGGCATCACTCTCCGTATCGTGGGTCCGGAGCCCAAACTTTTCCCGGAGACGAGCCCATCCCTTCTTCTCCGTGCAGGCGTCGATGCCGTCCGGATCCTCAAACAGATTTTGACCCGTATCAGCACACCTACACCTACTGAGGAGCGCGCCTTGATGATCGCTGATGGAGCCATTACGCCGCCGGTATCAAGCCCAGAAAGTGACGGCAGTCCTGAGATACCTCTTCTATCCTTCCGTTTTACCTGCGAGCTTGGCGATGGTCCAATGAAAGCGACTGGTGGGGACGAGCGTGCATTTACCTGGTTGGATAGAGTTGCCGGGGCTATGGGACTACTGGGAGCGGAAATCATCGATGGGGCCAAGTCTGGAGTACACACGGATCTGGCGCTGCGAACGGTGCGCACTTTAACCCCTGTGGATGATGGCCTTCCGGAGCCCCGCAGGTCCGACTGAGGTGGTGGAGGTCAGTGCTTCTTTTAGTTATTGTGCATTAACTCGTCTTCGATCATGTATATGAAATCGTACACGCAAGCATACAGATAGGTATAACCCAGGCCCAAATTGTCCGACTTTGTGATATGGATTCTCTACGCGATCTGCGAATACCTTGACCAACAAACCTCGAACCCGGCCTGAAGGCCTGTGCTCGGTGCGGGCTTCCATTTACACCGGAGCCCTTCTGCAAGAAGTCACTGTCCTGCATCATCCTTCAATCAAACAAGGTATATATCGTGCAGTCCGGTTGACTGGCTACAAACAAAAAGTGCTGAATGAGTGTTCGCAGGCGAACGCCTTCGAGTTGCAATTCTTTCTAAATTATAGACCTATCTCAGCTTCGGGTTATCCATCTCCATATGCTGGAGCATCTTGATTTCGCCTACGAAATTGGCAATCTGGACGTATAACCCACAATGTGATTCTAAGAAAATATATGTTATTTGCTATTCATTTCTCTTGAGCTACTGTGTTCCCGACTCCTCGATCTCATCAGGACCCAATGAGCCCAAGGCCTGTCTCCGGGTAGGAGCCTTGGGATCGAAAAAAGGCTTTCCCGCGAGCGCTGTGACCCGAGTGCCATGTCTTGGCTCCGAGCCTTATAGTCCCAGCTGGCATTATGGATGGTAATCCTATTTAGCGTTAGTCCCTGATACCTACAGGCTCATTAACCGGGTCAATTTCACTCACCGGTTATCCCACAGAGCACTAGTCCGCGGCGTCCCCTTAAAGCGGACTTGGATGTCAATGTTTTTCTCATAAACGTCATACAGGTATCCCAGGATAACATCCCTCTCCGCTCTGTCCAGCCCGACAATGCGGTCAGTCATCGCTCGGTTGACCCACAGCGCCTTCCATCCCGTCACCGGATGGACACGAACGATTGGATGCTCGCGCTCGATGAACTTAGGCCCTGCTTCGGGATCTTTGCGGTCGAGATAGGGATGAGCAGACCGGTAGATGGCCGTTCTACCGTTGATGATTTTACGGAATATGGGGGACAGCTTCTTGTAGGCGCCGTACCCGCTCGCCCACAGCGTGTCTCCACCGAGGGTTGGAACGGTGTCGTTGTGGAGATGGGTGGGTGACCCCCGCCGGTTGGCGCTCATGGACCAGGTCAGTGTGCCAGCGAGAAGCTCCTCCCGGACATCGAAAACCGGCTGCCCTTTCCTTTGCTTGGAGGGCAGGCCAGAAAACCGTGGACGCCGGGGACGCCGGGAACCTGAGCTACTTGGGGCTAAGGTGGGATGGGATGTCAGTGCAAGTAAGTGGAAGAAAAGGCAGGGATTGAATGACACACATGAATCTCGACTTCGCCGTAATACTCGCTGAGGTCTTTTTGCTGTTGAGGGAAGATATCTTGATCGCGGAAAAGGACCACACTGCGCTCCGCGATCAGTAGACCCAACTCATCCTTCTGTTGGTCTGTCAAATCCTTGAGTTGTAGCCCCACAATCTCAGTTCCGATATGCTCGGTTAAGTGAATAACTTCCCTCGGCGCAGAGAGCAAGGCCTTCTTCTCGGGATCGGCACGGGTACCGGGGTCTACATGCGGACGGTCATAGTTATGGACGTTGTAAACGTCGTCAGTGTATAGGGGACGAGATGGCCGATACGGATATCCCTTGGAGAGCTCAATACCAGCATTTTCGAGACGCTCGCGAGATGCTGGTGGAAGGGCCAGAGTATCCTTCCGGGGCTCGGCGACGTCAACAATCGATGAATCTATGGGAGCGGGTGCCATTCTTTAATTGACGTGAGACTTTTACTTTCCAATTTTAACAAATTATTTCTGGGCAATCTTTTACAAGACATCAGCGAATCGCAGTTATAGTTCTGACTGACTCTTGATTGATAATATTCTCGATGTCAATAGCGGAGATGCGATCACATCATCGCCATGGACCATTGCGCCTTTTACGTCCCACTTGTCGTATATCTGAAGGATGCAGTACACATGCCCACCATGGCGACCCCTCATCCCTCCACAGATCTCCCCTCTAGACGCGTCTTATCTCTGCCCACTCCGGAGCTTGGAGGCTGTGTATCCTCCGGAGACCACCCGATATCACCATACAGGGATGTGATGGCGACCCATATTGTCTGATTTCAAATCCACCAACACCGGAGTTGCTAACAGGATATTGGTCAATTGAATCGGTCCTGCTCTCTGAACGGCACACATTTCCGACAGCATTGAGTTTGAACGATATGTTCGTTGGTGTGGTGCGTTGCTTGTTGCCGCGGCTGGTCTTATTACACCACTCTAGCCTGGCATAACGCGAGTGGTTAGGGCATAGAGTACACTAGCGTCGCTTCCATAGTATAAGGAAAATAAAAATGTCTCGATCTGCGCAAGGCAATTGAAGTGAATCAAAGCAGATACCCCAACTCACTAAACGATGACTCGAACCGAGATCCGTACAGTAGCCGTCATTGGTGCGGGGATCAGTGGCGTTGTTTCCGCGGGACATCTCCTCAATGCTGGGTTTGATGTCACGGTGTTCGAAAGAAATAAGGCGGCAGGAGGAGTTTGGTATGCATCCCATAACTCCCTGTCTCTCTCGTCTGGGGTCTAACAATAGCAGGCTCTACGACGAACGGCGACCGGTAGAACCACAGTATCCTGCGGTCAAGCCGTCGGAAACAGACCAACCGGCGAAAGATCGTCAGGAGAAGGAAAAGTTCCTTTTGGAACATGCTCCTCCAGGGTAAGTAGTTCAGCTCTGGTTTCTATTGCTCGCTACTGACAGGATCCAGCCCGTGTTATGAAGGTCTCCGGAACAATGTTCCCACCCCTCTCATACGGGTAAAACTCAATGCGTGGCCGGAAGGGACACCGGACTTTGTTAGTCACAATGTAATAAAGGACTACATACAAGACACGTCGAGGAAGGCGAGGGTCCATGATGTTACAATCTACGGAGCACGAGTAAAAGATCTCCGGAAACGCGGGGACAAATGGGAGGTTGTCTGGTCGACTGTTCGAGAGGATGACCAGTCAGATGCTCTAGAAGAACTGGAAGAGATCTCGGTAAGTGCTGCATACCTCGGGTATTTGTCCAGTTTCCTAATCACTGAGGGATTCTGATAGACTTTTGATGCGGTCATTGTTGCCTCTGGACACTACCATGCGCCTCGTGTCCCCGACATACCCGGTTTGTCGGAGGCCAAGACGAAATGGGCATCTCGCATTATGCATTCGAAAGGATATAGAAAGCCTGACGGCTTTGAGAACAAGGTTGGATTATCTTTTTCGTGTTAGATGTGACTTGACTGACCAATTCCAGAACATCCTCCTCATTGGTGGCGGAGTCTCATCTACTGATATAGCGAAAGAGATTGGCCCTCTCGCCAACACCGTATATCAGAGCACAAGAAACGGCGAATTTGATCTTTCGCCTGATATGCTTCCAGAAAATGGAGTGAGAATTGGCGAGATATCCCATTTCGAGTTACCGAATGACCAAGGCGTAATCACTGACGATGAGCCTTTACCTCTAACGATACATCTGAAGTCAGGCCAAAAGTTATGCGGCATTGATGGCGTTATCATCTGCACTGGATACCATATCGCGCTTCCTTTTCTACCAAAATACCATAACGACGAGATAGCCCCTGAGCACGCTGATGACAAGGTCCTCGTTACTAATGGTACTCAAGTGCATAACCTACACAAGGATATTTTTTACATCCCAGATCCAACACTGGCGTTCATTGGGATCCCCTACTACACGGCTACGTTTACTCTCTTCGAATTCCAGGCAATTGTTGCAATACAGGTTTTCTCCGGTATTGCCAAGGTGCCATCAGAAGATGCTATGAGATCCGAGTATTTGGCGAAAATTAAGAGTGTGGGTAGTGGGAAGAAGTTTCACTCGCTGAAGGATAAGGAAGAATTTTACGTGCAGGATCTCCTGGCATGGGTGAATGCCGACAGAGCTACACGTGCGCTTGGTCCCCTCGAAGGTCATACTCCCAAGTGGCTAGAAGCGAAGGAGGCACATCGGCAAAGGATCGCCGTCTTGTTTCAGAAAAGTGGTAGAAGGGACAGTGGCGTCGGTCAGCTTCCGGTGCTGACAGTATGTAGCTAGGGTGTGCTTGGTTTAGCGAACCTAAGAGATAATGACACTCTTCAGAAATAGAATACCATTCTCCCCGACCATTCAAATGGTATATACCGTAATTTCGCCGAGCTAGTCGTTTAAGCATATCGATCAAAGATTCTCAAGGTGTAAACTTTGGCGTGTTGTCAGTGCGCCGCATCCATGGGCACATCATCCGCTATCTATATGACGAGCTTCGGGGAGGACCGTCGACGACGAATCTTTAGCACCGCTTACGCCACAGCTTCCCTGTAGATGGTGTCCATTACGCTTCTCAAATTATAACACTATTGGCTAATATGTGGCCTATCTTCCTTGATCAACACTAATTGTCTTTCCCCGCATTATATTTCTGTGTCTCGATTCAACAGGACCCTGCTGACTGCCGATGCCGGAATGGCGCAAACACCACTATGATGAGCAATTGACCCCCATCAATGGCCAAGCCAAATTGATTGGATCAGTGGAGGTGTTATCTATGCTTTGTTGGAATAATAAGCATCCTGTGGAATGTGAAATGTTGGCAGGTTTTGAAATATGGAGGCATATAACATGTAAATTTCTGGCTTCTTTCTTTTTGCTGGTGTGGTCAATTGCTACTTAAACCACAGCAACTTGAAAGCAATTTGAAAGGGCCTACATCTTCCCGAAGGGAATATGGCCCCCTCACCAGCAGTCGCCGAGGAGCGCGCTGTCGACCCGACCAGCGATATCATCCAGAACGCCCCAAAACGGAAATGGTTGAGTTACATCTGGGACACATTCGATAAGTCACCCGAGGAACGGAGGCTGCTTTTTAAGCTAGACTCTGCCATTCTGACGTTTGCTTCACTTGGTGAGCTCATTGCATTGTATCCATGAAAACATAAGAAAAGGATGGCGATAGCTGATCTTCCCCAGGATACTTTATCAAATACCTCGACCAAATCAATATTAACAATGCGTTCGTATCCGGCATGTGAGTACATCCCCAAACGGACCACCCACCAAGGATCCTATTCACGAATACGATCCAAAACAACAGGAAGGAAGATCTAAGTCTCTACGGCAACGAACTTAATTACATGCAAGCTTGCTGGACGGTCGGCTATGTCATCGGAGAAATCCCAAGTAATATGCTCCTTACGCGGATTAGACCTCGATACTGGATCCCGGCTATGGAGGTACGTACATACCGTTTTTTCCTTTTTTCCGCGCTTGTGTAGGAATATATTGGCGTGTACTGATTCCGGCAGTTAATATGGACTGTTCTGACGTTCTCATCTTCGCGATGCAATTCTGCGACCCAGTTCTATGTATTGAGATTTTTTATCGGTATGTTTCTGGGCCACTTCCCCATTCATGATATTATGTCGTGAATGACATACAAAATGAATGCTAAACAAGCAAAGGCCTCGCGGAAAGCACCTTCTACCCTGGAATGCAATATATCATCGGCTCCTGGTACAGAAAGGACGAATTGGCGAAACGGTCGTGCATCTTTCATACGAGTAGCGGTATCGCTAGTATGTTTTCTGGATACCTGATGGCTGCGGTGTATAAACTGGAAGGAAGGGGTGGGTTTCGAGGGTGGCAGTGGTATGTTTTGCTTTTGCTTTTGAAGTTATGGTTGAAGTTGGTGTGGAAAGGGGTTAATGTGATATGCACAGGCTTTTCATTGTGGATGGGGTTATCTCTATTCCGGTTGCGCTGAGTGGATTCTTTATCTTGCCTGATGTTCCGGAAATTTCGGATCCTTGGTACTTGAGTAAAGAGGTATGTTGGGAGCTGGCCATATATACCTGGTTGATGGGCGAGTGTTAATGGAATGGTAATCAGGAAGTTGCGCTCTCGCAGAAGCGGATGCAGCTTGAAGGGCGGAAGAATAGGGAGCCGTATACTAAGGCTAAGTTGAAGAAGATATTTACCTCTTGGCATATATATCTTCTTACGGTGTTGTATATGTGAGTTGGGTTTGTTATGTCTCACTGTGATGGTGATAGACTAACGGACTTGCAGAACGTTCAACAATGGAGGTGCTGGATCTCAGCCTGTTTTTCAACAGTAAGTTCAACATATTACGAGTAAAGTTCATTTCTCTCCCCTTCAGTGATTAATGTCTGCACCAGATATCTCAAAGACTCAAAGGACCCGAAATACTCCGTCGGCCAGATTAACGCCTACCCTACGACTACAAGTGCGGTCCAGGTGGTTACCACACTCGCCTACGCCTGTAAGTGTTCTCTACTTCACCTAAGCGTGATGGCGATACTGAATTTTTAAAGGGTCCTCTGACACATTCCTCAACGGAAAACGCTGGCCACCCATTATCTTCGGAGCAGTAGGTTCACCCGTTACAACTATTTACTCAATCCACCAAACCTAATCAAAAGCACCAGATAATGAACATAATCTGCTATATCTCCCTAGCAGTATGGGAAATCCCAGCAGGCTGGAAATGGACCTGCTATATCCTTGCCGGCGCTGGGTACGGACTAAGTGGTCTTTGCATGGCGTACGCTCTTCTCCTCTGCTTCCCCTCCACAACAATCCTAACACCCTCAGTATATAATGATATGCGCAAGATTACTGATGAAATTGACGACAGTTGGGCCCACGAAATCTGCTCCGAAGATAACGAAGAACGAGCCCTAGTCATCGGGAGCATGAACGAAATGGCCTACGTATTCCAGGCGTGGTTGCCGCTCGTCGTGTGGCAGCAGGTTGATGGGCCGAGGTATCGGAAGGGATTCATTACTGTTTCTGTGTTGTCGGTTATATTAATTGGGACGGCGTTGTGGATTCGGGTCTTGGATTTGAGGGAGAGGAGTGTCAAGTATGTGTCTTCTTAATATTTTTTCGTGTTTACCTTGATAAGGGTGAAAAAAAGAGCTAACTAGTTTTAGGGCTAAGGGACGGGATACTGGGAGTGAGGAGAGTATTTCAGGGGAGTCGAGTGGAAGTCCAGTTGTGGAGGGGGTGTTGAAGCTTTAGATTTTCCATCGATGGATCATATATGCCATACTAAAAGGGGTTAAACTGCAGAACCAATACAAGTCCACCAAAATAAAAAATATTACAACACCATATTCCACTTCACCCTCTTCTCCTTCATCATCTCCAAAAGTCCCCCCGGCAAAAACCGTTTCTCAACCAGATTCAACCCCCCAGCCCTCTTCAACAAATCATCCGCATACAACTGTAGAACCCACATCTCCTCCGGCGTCTGAGAGGGATACCGCAGCTTCCTCCGGACCACATCTATCGCATCACGACACTCCCTCGTTAACTGGATCGTCTCAGTATACGGCGCTTGCATCAGATCCTCTTATAAGATCCGAAGGCTGTTACTATCGGACTGTCGGTACCGAGTATATTCTTCGAATGACATAAACGTGTTCAAGTCTTTCTCAGTGATGATCAGCGGCTCCCCAGTGTTCGGGTAAGGGTTAACACTTTCTGCGTGGCGCCGGCGTGTTCGCTCGCTCATTTCGTCGAAGGTTTTCTTTGCGTATGTGTAGCTTTCTATTTCGTCCTGTTTGAATTTCCCGATTCCCTCCGTGGGCGATAGCTCCATTGAGATGCGCATTAACAGGACGGAGAGGAATGGATTGAGTAGACCCAGTCCGCCTAGTTCTGTGGGGAGGAAGAAGAATGCGTCTGGAACGTCGGGGACGCCGAATCGTGATTCGATCATATTTCGGAGATGCTCACTGACCGTGTGTCTGGTTCCTGTTCTCTGGTCGTTGAAGAGTGTATTCTGCATCTGTTCGTATGTAGAAAGAATGGCGTCGACGTGCGCGCGCCCGAAGCAGTGGGCAGGTTGCCCCAGGGTGTTTTTGAAGAAGCGGCCGATGCAACTGTTCCATGTTTTCACCCAGGAAATAACGCTTTCACAGCGATTCAGCTGTTTCTGGAGCTGGGCTACGTGTGCGTTGACCTGTGATTGGTCAATTTCCCATGTTTCTGTTCTCTCGTTGAGAGTTAAGAAGCCGAATGTGACCGGCCCTCTCGGGAGTCGTGAGACGATACAGGGATCCCTAGTGGAGGACAAGTATACGGAGCCTGTTTTGCCCTGGTTGAATTCCAGTCCAGTCACCTCGGCATATCGTTGCATGACCTCCCATGCCTTGACGCATTTGTAGGGCTCACCGCAGACCCACAGGTCGTCGTGGATCCGGTACAGGAGTAGTCCCGTTTCCCGGTTCACTGCGAGATCCATGGGGAAGAGGACCAACTCTCCGGTTAGTTTCTCGATCGCATGCGAGATTGGAACTCCCCGCTTTCGAATCCGCGGGCTGGTCTGCGCTCGTCCCTCGGCGGAATTGTTCATGTTTAGAGGAGCGTTGAGGTACTTCTGGAAAAACGCGAGCCATTCTTCCGAGATGCCGAAGTGCTGCATTACGGTGAGGATAGTGCTGTGTGGTAGAGCTGTCGCATACCATTTCATGTCGGATTGGATGACCGCTGCTTCGCCGTAGATATGACGGTTGATGAGGGTCTGCGAGGCGATTTTCCGTAAGAGTTGCTGCTTGATGTTTGATGGGCCGTTGACTGTGCTGTCTTCGTTGTTCTCATCGTCGTATAACATTTCACGTTCGGACAATGATGACATTGACAGGGGCATGTGGAAGAGGAAGTCAGCCTCGAGGTAATCGCTCTTCCGTCTTGTTTCTATACTGGTGATTGCGTCGTTGCTTGTCAAGTAGTATTTCCGGCGTAGCGCATCCCGCTCTGTGATCCGCGGACCGGGATGCCAATTCTACACTGACTTCTTCTGGATAAAATCCTTCAGTATAGCCTTAAGTAAGTTGCATAGCCGAACAGCGAGGTACTGCACGAATATAGTCTGGAGCACATCGTCGTCGATCCAAATCCGATACTTGCCGTTCAATTGCTGACGGGGCAGAACAGGAATACCCTCGTCTGCATGCCAGTCCCAGTTCTGCAGATCCGCGTACCGCATATTCAGGACATCCGCGATTTCAGTTAAAGCAACTTTGTTCTGCTCGAAGTATTTCAAAACATCCTGCTTTTCTTCGCTGAGAAGATCCTCTGTCAAGAGCCCGCGGATACAGGACCGCAGGGAGGACTCGGTGAACGGATCCTTCTCCAACCAGAGCCTGGTGCATGCATAGGTTACCCGCTCCCGGAGGTTATCAAGAGCTAATCTGCTATCTCCGTCAGGGAACAGCGCGTCTAAGAATGCGTGGATATCCCCTTCATCAGTCTCCAATGGTTTGAATACGACTCCCTCGAACTGGTCACATAGCTGCTGTAGTCGTTGTTTCTGTCTCTCCTCCACAACCTCATAATCCTCTTCCATCGAGCTTTCAGCAGCAGCCCGCGAAGAGGACGAAGAGGGATCCATCCATTCCGTAAGAAGACGAGAATATAGATCCGCGATGTTAAGCTTCAGGCTATGGGCATTCAGCGCGGAAATCAGATGTTCCTCGAAAGATTCGAGCGTTTCCGGCGGGATGGACGAGTCATAGCGCGCTTGGTCTAGCCATCGGTCGATGTTGGATATTTTGGGGTCATCTACGGTGTCAGAGAGGAGGGCTTTTGTTGGAGAGAATAAATACATGCGATTCTGCTTTTGAGGTCTGGCGTTTGGGAGGCTGCGGTGAGCCTTTGTGGCCTCGTATGCTTGGCGTTGCTTTTCTAGTTCGCGGATTTTGCTTTGAGTCAGCGATTGGAGGGCTTTGGAGAACTTTGAAGTTGAAGTAGCCATTGAGAATAGAATTCGCGCATAAAAAAACAAAAAAGAAAAGGAAAGGAAAGAATAGGGATGATTGGACGATTTACTTTGCTGTTGTGATATTTCGGTCAGAACTAGTTAACTTTATGGTTGTCTTATAGACAGTCGGGCAACCACCTTAGGCAGCGGTGGTTGCCTAAGATGATCGGTATGCCCTGCATATTTTCGCTTCGACGGCCACTCAACAACTGGCAACTGTCATCCGGAATCGTTGAGCAGGTTCGGATCTGATTTCTCCACTTCTGTTGGAGATAGTTCTCAGCCTCATTCACGGTGTAAGTATTTGAGATACACTTCAAAGTCATTTTACTTTACGGTGACAGTGACCTACAGCCATTTGATACGCTGGTTTCGTTGCCAATAATAGAAGTCATTGTAAGAAGAACGTTGGAATGTCACAAATACAAGACAAGAAAACCCCCAAACCTCCGTCATATATGCATCTATTCGGGCTGAGCCATAGGAGTGTAATAAGAAAGCTTTCTCAGAGAGTGGCGAAGGAAATGAGGAGCCCTACACAGCCAATCTCAGCACAGATCGAAAAAGTGCCGTCTCTGTCCTACAATTCGAAATTACTCGTCCCTTGACCAGTAATTATAGTAGACCTTGAGCAATTCCAAGTAAGGCCTGGGTTTAACGATGTCTGGGTGATCGGCCATCGCGCGTCGTAGATTTTCAGTGCTATAAGCTGCCATGTAGTCCCAGTCATCCCACCAGATCTTGTGCCCAGAAAGCCTCTCGGCCAGAATCGGAGCGGCCACTCGGATCCGAGAATCTCCTTTCCTGGTGTATTGCTGGATGAATTCGGAAGCTGAGATGGGCCTAAGGGGCGACGAGCAATACTTGCTCAAGATATCAAAGAAATCGGCAAATGTTAGATACTGGTCTTGGTCCGGCTGCATGATATTGAAAGCATGACCAAGGCTATCATTGCTGAGGCAGATCCGGGATATGGCCGAACAAGCAAAGTCCACTGGGATGAAATGGAACCGGTGCTGTGGTGGCCGGGGATAACAGCCGAGCCGAATGGCGTTCGTCATGAGTCGGTTGATCACGTCTTCATCCTTGCACGCACCTGTGCGACTGTGCCCAGTCACGACCGAGGGCCGGTATATGGCGATAGGGAAACCGTTCTCAACGGCATTCCAGACAATGCTTTCAGCGACAAACTTGCTCTGCGTATACCCAACACTCTGTGCGAAGTTCTGTGACGCGGCGAGTGGCCTTACGTCCTCTGGGACGGGGCCAACGATATCCTTTATGATGCCGCAGGCAGAGATACTAGAACAGTAATGTACGGGTTTTAAACGCTCAGTGTTGGCGAATCGAAGAACTTCCAAAAGCCCGAGTACATTAGTACTTCTGTGAACGGAGTAAGGCAAGGTGTAATTGACGTATCCTGCGAAATGAAAAATTGCGCTCGACCACTGTGCTAGATTATTATAGGCTTCTTTTTCCAATCCTAGATTCTCTTGGGTCACGTCACCCGGGATGGCAATGACCTTGGATTTGAGATCTTCCGAAAGTCCGTATTTAGTGAAGAATTGCTTGATACGGGTGATACCCATTTCGGGAGTCTTTGCTCTAATCAAACAAGCAATACTTTTAACCTGTGGTAGTGCGATAAGTTCCGACAGCAAAAAGGCGCCGAGGAACCCAGTTGCTCCCGTAAAGAAAATGTGCCCCTCGGATTCCAAAGTCCAATCTAGAATTGAGCCAGAAATTGGCCGTATTGTTTGTCCGAGTGTCAAATCGTCGTGATAGCTTATTTCCTCGTCGATAGCATCTGATCTCTCATCCACCTTTCCACTTCCATCTCGTTCCTTGCGCATATGTTTATCTCGTAATTTCTTAACGGCGACCTTACTCAGCCCGCCGACAGTCCCTGAATTAGAGACTTCTACAAGTGTAATCTCGATGCCGGCATGACGGCGGAACCAAGTCCGTATCTCGAAAGTCATCAAAGAGTCGATGGGGATATTGGAGAGCTCGTCTCGTGTCATATCTTCCGGGCGCGATGTGTAGGACGCAATCAACTTACCAAGCTCTTGAATGAGCTTTTCCTCTGTTTCTGGCTTATTCAACATTGCTGGATTGTTCTTGATTGCCTCCATATGTTCCCTAAGCTCATCGGCCTTGGAACCCTCCGTCGGCTGTTCAACGGTCGAGATTATGTTGTTCCATATACTGAAGCGTGCCTCCCTTGTCCAACCGGCAGTGACATGTGCGGCATTTAAAGATGTCGTAGTCCCAAGTCCGACACCGACCTGGCCTGGGGAGTGAAACTGACGCCCTAGAACCGCTAGCTCTACCGCTCGAAGGAATTTTCCCTCGTCCAACACATGCAAAGAATTCGAGCTTGCCACCTCAAATGTAGCTGTATTGGAAGATTCCGACACGTATCCGATGTCCCCCATGAGGCCAAGGTCAATCGTATTGGCCGGGAGGCCCATGGAATGACGGTATTTCACGAAAGCATCCAAAAAGGCATTGGCAGCTCCATAATTAGCTTGTCCGGGCCAACCAATCAAACCGACCATCGAACTAATAAGAAGAAAAAAGCTTAGCGGCGTATCCTTCAGCACGTGGTGAAGGTTCCACGTTCCTTTGACCTTGGGATGTAGAGACGTAGTCCACTCCTCGTGGGTCATGTTGTACAAACTTTGATCCTATTTTTCATAACACGTAAGTCAATGCAGGGTACTCGATGTTCGACTTGCCTACCTTGAGAACCATCGACAATTGGATGACACCTGCAATAGGTGTTGTGGCAGCAGAAACTGCGCGGTGGACATCGTCAATCTCCGCTACATTCCCCGCAATGGCAATCACGTCACAGCCCTGGCATTCCAAAGTTCTGAGGAACGCGTCATTCTTGGGTGAGTTTGCACCAGAGCGCGAGAGGAAGATCAGATGTCGAGCTCCCTTTTCGACCATCCAGGTTGCGACAGCACGGCCAAGGCCACCAAGCCCGCCTACCAAAAGGTACGAAGCATTTGCTGGGAAGTATGCTGCCAGCTCGTGAACACGTACCACAGGAAGGGCTGACGGGTTCTCTGGCATCCTCACGACAATCTTGCCCATGTGCTGACCGGTTTGCATATACCGGAAGGCCTTTACCACGTCTGCAGCATCAAATAGGCTTACTGGCTTTATAGGCCCTGCTTTACCTTCTCGGAACCAGACTATGACCTGGGCGAATATTTCATGTAGAACATTTGGATCGTCGTCGATGACCTGGAGAAGGTCAACGCCAATAAAAGACCGATTATCGGCAAACAGATCCATCTCCAGATGGCCATGGCCCAGAAAGTCTCTTTTCCCCAGTTCCAGCATCTTTCCGAACTTGGCAACACATTTCCATGACGCGTGCAGTAGCTCACCCGAGAGCGAATTGAGGACAAGATCAACTCCTCTATTATGGGTTTTATTTAACAACCCTGGGAGAAAGGACGAGCTCCGAGAGTCAAATATGCAATCAGCAGGGATATTAAAAGTTTTCATCAGATATTGGGCTTTCTCTTCGCTACCAACCGTCGCGTAGATCTCGGCGCCGATCAGTTGACATATCTGAATTGCAGCCAGCCCTACACCGCCACATGCAGAATGTATCAAGACTGATTGGCCGGTTTTCAAGTTGCCCATGTACATGAGTGAATATACCACGGTAGCATAGACACACATTACCGTCGCAGCTTCTTCCAGGGACATATCATCCGGGATCGACAGACATCGGTCTGCTCGTACAATTTTCCGAGTGCACATCAAGCCAGGCTGAGAGACCATGACCCTATCACCTACTGAGAACGTATCGACAGCGGACCCAACTCGACGAACAATCCCGCTTCCTTCTAAGCCGATTTGGCCCATATTGCCCATGAAACCCATTACAATCATCATATCCTGCTCACATTAGCATGTCATACAGGTACACAGGAGATATAGGACGTGGTTCTAACCCTGAAATTCAGCCCAACATATTCCACGTCGACTTCCATCTCGTCGTCCCCTAGCGCATCTGATGCTAGCCCTTCAGAAGTCCAGGTCAGGGAGTCAAGCATTGCGTACGCCCCAATATCCAGTATCCTTGGCACCTGGATCTCGGCTATCTCAACCTGCTGTGCCTCGAATGAACTCCAATGAAAGCGTGGAACGTATATAGTGCCCCCTTTGAGGGCGAATTCGTATTCTAGTGTCGCGCCTGGCTCACTCTGCTGAGACAAGAGCCACTCAAAAGTCTGAATGACAGGTTGCAAGGCTGCCCTATTGACTTGGTCGACCTCTAATGTGGCAAAGTTCGGTGCAAGTTCATGTCGAATAGTCCGGGCTAACCCCAACACCAACGCGTACCTAGGGTCGTCGCACTCCATCTGAACGGGTCGCGTGACCCATAGTAGTTGACTATTTGCAAGGCCAGAAACGTAGGTTTGGAAGGCCTTAAAGTCTTCTGGTATGAGCTCATGAAAAAACGGACCCTCCAAATCAATCAGCGATATTATGTTTGCGCCAGGTAAAGGTGCCTGCTCTATTGAACACCAGCGAACTGTGTACCCTGCCGCCGCAAGTTCTCTCCCAAGATCTCGCGCCCATTCTTTTATCCCTGTACGATATAGAAGACAGACCTCTCCTTTCTTAGGGGGCATAGTAGGCGGCACCCTTGATAAGATGTGGGCGTTTATTTGATACGGCGGCTCATCATCGTACCTGAAAGCGTCCACACCCGTAAAGCCAGCATCTACTAGTTCATCATGCCATTTGTCAACGGTGATATAGGGCCGCTCTTCTCGACCTTCACCCTCCCCGAGCCACCAGCCTGGCAAGATACCCATCAGATAATCCGGCGTAGGAATAGTACACGTTAGTTCAACTAGCAGGAGGCGGCCACCTGGGGCAAGCAGCCGACGAACATTGCGGAGTGTGTCTGAGATCTTCGGGGTGGCATGTATGACATTGGACGCGATAATGAAGTCATAGCCTTCTGCATCAAACCCTTGGTCAATGGGGTCACGGCTAATGTCAAGGGTCGCATAGTCGATGGCAGGATAAGACTTGAACCTTTCCTTTGCTTCCAGGAGAAAACCGGGAGATATATCAGTAAATGTATATCTGGAATATAGCCTATTGTTGTTTTCCAACGTAAGGCCCCTTAGAGCTATAGCAGTGTCTCCACCAGTACCGCCACCGACCTCTAGTATTCGTAACTGCGGGTTTGAATGCCCCAGCAAGGAAGCAAATTCATGCCAGCGTCCAAGGACAGCCGCTTGCTCGTAAAATGACTTCAGAGCACCATCCTCTACAAGAAGGTCAATCGGCTCTAGCTGTCCCTCTAGGAGCTTATGAATAGAGCCAAGGATCCTCTTGCAGATGCGGATAAATGGGAAGCTCAAGTCATCTGCCGGCACAGACCCAAGTCCCTCAATTGTCGCTTCGCGTTCTGCGGGGCTCAAAGTGCAGACGTCTCTTAGCTCTGGCACCAGCCTGGACACATTGTCACGCATGTATTCATAGTGGGATCTTATCCAAGAATGCCATTTCCTCAAGTGTCCAGGCGTGGGCTCTGAGGTCCTCGTTTGATGATAAGTTTCCACAACAAAAAGGGCTACTAGCCTGATATTCCTACGGCGGGCATCTATGTAGCTAGGCGAGAGTGGAAGCTGTTCCTCAGCAGGAACAAAGTCAATATGAGGGTTCCAATGGATAGTCGAAGCCACTGGGAACTTGGGTTTCCCTATATCAGGATCTTGGATGCTGAAAAAGAGCCCCTTGTGCAGGGAAAGTACCACACGATCGTCTGAGACGAGGATCGCATTTCCGCTCAGTGTACCTCCAGACGTATTACAGCAGACGTCAAGCAACATTTCCCCTCTTCCGGTACCGATATACAGCTCTTCGATCGCCATGGGGATCGCCAAGCGTGTCATTTGGCGAGGGATACCATGAGTTGCCGCGACACTAAGCAATTGCAGGCTCTCGTCTATAAGAATTGGATGTAGTGCGTAGTGGCTCACGTACAAAGCTTCATCATCGTGCAAGGTCGCAGCTGCTTGATAGTTTGACGGACTAGCCGAAATGTGTTCAAGTCCTCTAAATTGGGGACCATATTCCAGGCCACGCTTTTCTAGAGCACTGTACCAATTTTCGGATTTGACCAACCTAGGATACGGACTGATTGTCTTCACCTCAAGGTCCCTGGCCGACCCCGGTCTAACTTGCCCTATGCAGTGTTTCTTCCACGTGCCGTTTTGGTAAGCAGATATTGTGAAGTCATACCATACAGAGTCGATGCTGTCGGCAAGCCTCGTTGGTCTCAGATTTGTAATGAGCTCGGTCGCATCAGATGACTCCACAGTTAATGCAGTTCGCATGAAGAGGTTCCTCACTGAATAGTCGGTCGATCCACTTATTTGCCGAACCGCTTCACCTACCATGGCAACGTAGGCTGCACATGGGAAAACTACGTCCTTACCGATTCTATGGTCTGTGAGCCAAGGAACCTGATCCAGTTGCAAAACATTCCGCCATGATGGCTCTACGCCAGCAGACTCAAGCGATCTGGATCCCAAAAGCTCATGGTGAGGTTCTTGACGTAATCTCCAGTCACTCGCCAGCCGAGATTCGCTCCAGTACCTCTCACCGTGCTTCCATGAGTAGGATGAGAGGTCGGTCAGGACACTACCCTCGTCTATAACCATAGCGAAGTCGACGGATGCGCCGTGGGCATACATGTGACCGGCAGTGGCCAATAAGCTTTGCCACTGTCCAGCTCCTCGGCGCAACGTGGGCACGTATAATGGAGCTTTTTCTTTGCTAGGTTGCGCTTGGAATATTTGTCTCAGAGGGCCAGCTAAAGAAGAGTGTGGACCAATCTCTAAGAAAAGCTTATCCGGGCCACCGTCGTCCAAAATCTCCTGCGCCGCAGTGCTGAACAGAACGGGTGACGCCAAGTTCTGGCACCAATATGCGGCATCTAGCATGCGCGGATCTGATATTTGCGTAGCCGACACACTCGAATACAGAGGAACCATAGAACTCCTGTGACATATGTGTGGTGAGATGAATTTCTTGTAAACCTCCTTCGGCTCCTGCATGTGGTGGGAGTGGTAGGCAACGTCCACCGCAAGACGCCTGTAGAATACATCTTTGTCATTATTGTGGATTTCGTTTAGGACGCTATCCAAAGTATCTTTGTCCCCAGATAGAGTAACACTATTAGGACTGTTTTCACAGGCAATGATTACGCCTTCTTTCAAGTATGCTTGGGCTTTCTTTGGGCTAAGACCAACGGCGGCCATTGCACCAGGGCGGTTAGCAGATAATGCTTTTATTGATTGACCTCGGAAGTAGGACAAGATTATCGCAAGGCGAGCAGAGATAGCTCCTGAAGAATATGCTGCGGCTATCTCTCCACTCGAATGACCCACCACCAAGGATGGTGTGATGCCCCAATCTTCTAATAAGTTTACGAGAGCAATCTGGATCGCCGTGCAGAGAGGTTGGGCAAATTCCGCAAGCCCAACTCGACTGCTTTCCTCGGTTCTTGAGAGCTCCTCTAGTTTTCACAAATAAGAATGTAGACGCACTTCTGATTCACGGGAAACCTACCTTCGATACTCCAAGTAGGCGCTTCCTTGAGATGTCTCAAAACGTTATCCATCTGGCGGATGTCATCGCGGAATTTCGGAAACCTCTCCATGAGCTCCTTCCCCATGGTGGGCCACTGGGCTCCTTGGCCATTGAAGACAAATACCATGCATGGCGCAGTAGATCGTGATTTTTCGAAGGTGGGAAGAGACCCATCCTTGTCGGCCACAGCAAATGCTCTGTAGGGGTGGTGATCTCGTCTTCGGGCAAGAGTGAAAGCTAAGTCATTCAGTGATTGTGGGTTAGCTTCAATATATGTGATCGTCTTCTTTATCTGGCCGTCTAATGATTGTCTGTCCTTCGCTGAGAGCACCAACAGACGATAATCAGGCTCGGAAGTGGGCCGTGCTCCTGTACTTGTCTCCCGGAGCAAGAAGGACGCTGAGTCTAATATTACCTGTGATTGTTAGGGTGATGAAAGACTACGGCATTATTATCAACGTACATGAGCGTTGGTTCCCCCAATGCCGAACGAGTTGACGCTAATCCTTTTCTTTCTGTTGGTGGGCCACGGTGTTGGCTCGACAGGTACTTGCAGTTTTGCACTTTCGAAAGGAACTGTAGAACAAGGTAATCATCAATTTGTGATTCTAAGAACCAAGCGCGGTACCTACTTTTAGGGTTTGGGGTGTGGAAGTGGACATTGGGGGGAATGATATTGTTCTCCAAGGCTAAGACGCATTTGATAACACTCGTGATCCCCGACGCGCCTTCCGAGTGACCGACGTTGGGCTTAACCTACTCGGGATTAGCCCCGCACATGAGATGGTCTATTGTTTAGGCAATTAAAAGAACCACCAAAAACATAAACAGGGAGAGGAACTTACGGCTCCAATGTATATTCCTTTCTCGCCAAAAACGTTCGCCACGCCGGTCGTTTCCGCGGTGTCCCCAGCAATCGTGCCCGTTCCATGGCACTCAAAGAAGGCGGTTTTTAATACATCTTCCCCTTCGATTCGGGCCTTTTCATAAGCGCGTCTAATCAGCCTTTCTTGTGCCTCGGAACCAGGTGTGGTAATACTAGGTGTTTTCCCATCGCAATTGACTGTCGTTGATCGGATAATGGCACGGATTGGGTCACCGTCTTCCAGTGCCTTATCGAGTGGTTTCACATAGATGGCATTGATCGCTTCGCCTCTCCCGTATCCATCGGCTGCAGAGTCGAATGTTCGGCAAAGTCCACTAGACGAAAGGACCAGATTCTGTGACATTGTGGTCGTCATAGTTGGGCTCATGACAAGGCTTGTCCCACCCACGATCGCCGAAGAGCATTCCCCACTGTATAAAGCTTGACATGCTTCGTGTAACCCGACCATGGACGACGAGCAACCAGTTCGAACAGTGACACTTGGCCCTCTCAAGTCGTATTCATATGAGATGCGGTTCGACAGGGCGAAGTCCCCAGCACTCATGACTCGATACCTATCATGTTGCTGCGTATCCTTGCTCAAGAGATCGAGCCAATCTTCCCCAAAGACTCCAACAAAGCAACCAATGTTTGTGCCCTGCCAGTTCGTCTGGCCCGCATTCTCCATGCATTCCCAGACTACCTCCAGGAGTAGCCTTTGCTGAGGATCAAGTTTCTCTGCTTCAAGTTTGCTTATGCCAAAGAAACCGATGTCTAAATGGGCAATGTCCTGCTCTAGGAAATAGCCATACTTCGTACGAACAGCACCTTCCCGGGACTCGTCATAGAAAGCGTCAACGTTGTATCTCGTCTCGGGGACCCTGCATAACCCGTCACGCTTGTTGACCAGGAAATTCCAGAATTCTTTGTCGCTGCTCACTCCACCAGGGAGTCTCATTCCCATTCCCACAATGGCGATAGGAAAAGGAACGGGATCTTCCTTGACATTGTTGGGAGTGTACTCTGTCACTTTGTTGCTCTTCAGTAGGACTGGAGTCGGTCCACGATTTGATTCGGGTTCTCTAGATTTCTCCGCTGCCGGGAATGCTACACTGTTACAGCATTGTTCCATGATCGTAGACATTTCCTGACAGACGGCGTCGACTCTTCTTGGGGTAGATGTACCGAGGTATGCTGGACTGGAATAACAGTAGGGGATGGAACATTTTTTGGAAAACTAGAACATGCGTTTGCACTAATACATTGTAGGTACTTTATACTGGACAAATGAGTGTTTCCGATACTACCCCCGATACACCCCTATCACGTCGTACATATTAACAAAAATGCGGTATATTCTGCGTACGTGGACGTCCCCATTTATGATGGTTGGTCTTCAACAAAATATCGTTATGCCGCTGCCCGTGGAAATCCTGCTTTATTGATTGATCTTTTACCCCTATCCTAGCTTGTATCACTTGTATGCTCTTGTTATCTGAGGATGAAGCGCCAAGGCTCTATCGTGTCCCATTTGCGACAACCACCCCTCAAGGTACTGCCATTTATACATGTCTCTAGTCCTTGCGAATTAGGTGGAGGTGCGATCATATCTCTTTTGGCCTTGACATACTCAGCGCCAGGCATGATAGAGCAATTGGACGTTACCTAATAGGTACGGCCATCCATCAATTTATAGAACCTCCTAAAGATGCCAGGGCCATCCTGGTCTTACGAAAGAGCAGAACTTACCGAAAGTCTGAGCTATCTGGCCATATGAGTCTGGCCACAATAGTTAATGATCATTTCTTGATTCTACCAAATGATTAGCCTTGGCTGTACTTAATTGCCCGACGTGGTTGCTCGACTCGATCGATGCCCCCCCTTGGTTATATGACCTTTGAACAGTGAGATCTTACCTCGGAATATTTTGTCCTTGACCTACGGCTGCTTTATTTCGGTATCATATGCTTTCATGATACCATGGCAGTGAGTGCTGCCTCTCACAGAAACAAACCCTAGACTCAAGGTCATACAAGTTGCGACACCGTGACATCTACAGAAAGCACAGGTAAGCCAGATTGGGCCGCCTTGCAGTGTTCTAGACATGGCTTATATCAACCAGGCAGCTAAACACTAGTCGCATACGTTTACATCGCCGTCTGTCTGTGTCACCGTACACAAAATTCCCTCATAGCATCTCCCCCGACCCTCTTAATCATATCAGTGACCAGAAACAGGCCGGGCTTACATGTCACCAGAGAAGCCAGAAAACACATCCATCAGTTTTAACAATTCATTCCAACGTGCATCTTTCTGAACTTTAATATCACCCTCCGCTGTCATGACTTTATACTCATCACAGTCCTTGGTTCCGTAGGAGTGATCATTGTCGCCTTTGACAAAAGCAACCAGGTCGCTAATCCAAGTGTCCATTAGCTGCCGTTCATCGGGGCTCGGACCATGCATCAATGAGTAACTTAGCGTTGAGTATTAGTAAATTGTTCCCTAGAAAGCGGGGATCGCAAAAAGAAAAATAAAAAGGAAACCTCGCAACATCTGACTTACTTCCATATTGGCCTATCCATCGCATGACTCACCCCGAATGATGGAGGAGCCACCTTGTCTGTTATGAACGACATGCGATAAGCGATGAGATACCTCCAGACGTCTTTAATATCTACCCCATGTTGCAGTAGGTTATGAACCAAGAACCGTGACGGGGCCCGAACCTGACCATCAGAGATGATTTGTCCAAAAACGACCTCCCAATCCCGCTTTTGGTCGGAATCTGGGAGGGAGTAATGCTGCAGCAATCGAGATGTGGTCGATGGCGAGTAATAATTCGAAACCTGCAGCTCTAGAGACTCCCTGTTGGCCTCTGGGCCGTTGGTCACGGCATATAACGTCTCCTCGTTGAGAACCTCCCCAATGAGCAGACGCAGGTGACGTCGTTTGAATTCCTTTGCAAATGACCCATCGCAGTAATATTCAAAGATCCCTGGGTGAATGAATATACCATCCGTCACAGGACGGAAAGTGTGATGCTTTAGTTTCATAACTGCAGCGCACAAATCCTCCGCATTAAGCTCACGCAGTCTCCGGAGCTTCTCTGGGCCTGGTGCTTCTAAGGCTATATTGAAAAACTTGCACAATTCATCAAGTTGAGATTGACAGTCTTCTGGGGTTTTTGGTTGAGTCGGAATCGCGTTGGAATACATCACCAGTCGCCGGAAATGGTTCCGCGCAGATTCGTCCATTGACCCACGAAAGTCATATAATGTCTGTGCCTGGACGGCGTACGCGCCCGCGCTGCGTCCCGAGAGAGTGATGTTCTCCGGATCTCCGCCAAAGGCGGAGATGTTTTTATAAACCCATTCCATGGCCAGTCGCTGGTCCCAGAGACCGTAGTTGCCCACTTCTTGTCCGCCTGTTTCCTCTCGTAGTGCATCACCGGCAAGGAATCCAAACACATTTAGACGGTAACCCACCGCAACAAAGACGGCATTTAGCTGGCCCGTGGAAATAAGTTCGGTTGGGTCCATGGATTCTTCCTGGCTGGGCTCGCCGATCTGAAACCACCCACCGTGGAACCAGATCATCACAGGCCATTTGGGATCCTTCTCTTCGGGCTTTCTTATTGGAGCCCAGATATTGAGACGCAAGCAGTCTTCCCCAAGGACGTGTTGAAGTTGTTTCTTCACCGAGGTGGAGTAGTTTGTCTGTAAACAAACTTCGCGGAACTTCGTCGCATCGTAGGGAACACCGTCAGGGGACGAATACGAATAATATTTTGGCAATGGCCGAGGTTTCCGCCATCGGAATTGGCCCGTCGGTGGCAGAGCGTAAGGAATACCAGCGTATCTTTGAGACTTGGTATCGAATTGGAGACCTCTTATTTTGCCGGCACTGTTCGCTAGTTGTACGTCGCATTCAGTTGACTGGTAACCTGACAACACATTGCCCATAGTGGCTATATGTGTTATTTTCGGAGAGATTTATAAAGTGTTGATAGTCAAACGAAGATATATATATTGATCCGTAGAACGCACACTTAGGAGGTTTTCAACCTCACTGGTGAGCTGTAACAACACAGAAAAAAATGAACACACCAGAAAGGAAAGAAAAGAAGCGTACAATTCAGTCGAAGTACCAAAGAGCTACCTGGGAGGGGAGAAACTCCCTGTGATGCTGTGCTCCGGTGAGGTTATGAGATGGTCAGGTGCTGATCAGCAATATGATTGGTCAGACTAATCGACGGGCGATAAATGTGGAGTGCAGCCAATAAACAATCCATCGCATCCGATTACACGAAGCGCACAGCTTGGCAAGTCAATCCTTATCTCTCCGCCTCTAATAACAACACCGGTGGCTTCGACAAGACCCAGACAGTAGACGGAATGACGACTATCGTTTCTTCTTAGTGCCAATGGATCAGAGCGATGCGTCGTTTGTTCGGCCCCGTCGGAAGCGTGTAGAGCGCGGGAAACGCTCGAAGGATGGTGAGTTCAACAAGCATTGAGAATTCTGACAACCCATACTCCTGTACTAGATATACTGACATGATCCTAATATTTGAGGCTGCCGAACATGTATTAGCAAAAGAGTCAAGTGTGACGAACAGCGTCCCTTCTGTGGACGATGCATTCGTCTCCGACTGGTGTGCGAGTGGGCGCCACCGCGACCGCCTCTAGCATCGAGACGGAGGGGATTCGGCCCAATTAAACATAGAGATAGCGAGTCATGGACTCCTCCTCCGATTTTACCAGACTTGGAGGTAGTTGACCGGCTGCTAGAAAGCTGCTCATCATGGCAGCAAAGTGGTCTAGGTCCACCGATATTAGACAAAGGCAAGCAAGAAAGGATAGACACGCCGATTAATCCCAGGACACACGGTTTGGAGTCGGCAATGGGAAACTTGCCGGGTCGGTTACCATTGGCTTTTAGGGACTATTCCCTCGTTGGCCCCTTGGAAAGTCCTTCAGCCATCATGTCATTGCGAACACCAGAACAACGTGAGGATGAATTGCAGGAAACTACGCCAGTCCTCGCGAACCAAAGACCACAAGGCACAGTGGCCGGAGCCAGTACTTCGCAGGAATTCTATATGCCACATGTTCCGGCTGTCGATTATCTGTCCGAATCTTTACCCCTTCTCTTCATGAGTTGCACACGAAGCATACCAATCGCTGGCACCGACGACATGCAGGCATTGTCATTCCATCGTACTGTCTTTGGACCATTGAAGTCAACACGTACGCCTGCCAACTCAGCCCATTCGATCTTTGTCAACTGTGCCATTGACAAGCAAATGGCGCTTCACTTCCTGCTCGCGGTCGCTCATTGTGAACTGTCACTGTATTACGGGACTGGGCTAGACCTACCCCGGGAGTCTTACTTACACTTTGATCAGGGTTCGCAGTTGCTGCGCCACGCTTTAGCTCCGCGAGGACCCACGGATCATATTACGTTTCTGCTCTCTTTCCTGTATATGTTCATGTTTATGATGCGAAGCGACCAACCAGCCCCACAAAAACTGCGAGAACTAAGTCGTGTGGTAGTAGATTACGTGCAAAATCATAACGTGGATGAATTCTGTATAAACGAGGATGTGAACATCTTCTCGCAGGACTCCTCGGCTGGACTACTGATTCCAGATCAAGTACTCCTCGCGCGAATTTTCACGTACCTCTATGATCGCGACGGCTTCTGCTCATTTTTCGGGTGCGGTGGCTCCTTTGCTACGTTTGTCAACGGTGACGCCTCGAAGAGACGTAAAATTTGGACCCTCTCGCGTACTGTATTCTTGTTCTCCAAAGAGAGTGACCTCAGCAGTGGGACTATATCTGAGATTCAAGACGCAGTTGTATTAGATCTTTATTTTACACTCATTGCCGTCCATCATGAAATCAATCTATACAGCCAGACTGGGAATATAAGCACATGTGGTGACGAACGGCGATTAAAGCAGCACTTAGATCAACTCAGAGAGGTATGTACATGCAGTCGATATGCAGTTCTCATTACTCGTGCAATGTAGCTGATACAAAATTAGGAGCACTCCTCCGTCTTTTCACTGGTAATAGATAATGTCTCACAGGGCGCCGCTCCCTCATTGATGGCGTGTGTTGCCGTGACCATTTTCTTTGCTCTTCAGATTTATCTACACCGAAGCCGCAGATCAGCTTTCGGAGCCGGACCTCTCTGCCACGAAGTCCGCTCTGCTCTAAGCTCGCTGGTCACGGCCGCCTATAATACGGTTACCACTGGACCCGTACTACTGTTGGAAAGGTTCCAATGGTCTCTATTCATTGGAGGAATTGAAACACACGATCCTGTGCATCGGGAGTGGATCGCAAACCATCTTTCAGATCCAGCACTTAAGAAAGCGTTCCGGCTTGTGCAGGAAGAGAAGATGAACTCTCTGGTCACCATGCAGAGCCTTCGACGAATGATTGGTGGTGAGTAATGATAATGACAGACAAACAACTAGTCCGCTTCGCCATCATTCAAGTCTTGGCCGTCTCAACGGTATTATCTTGTCTTCCTCTGGCATATAGAGCTTGGTCTATGCTCGATTGTCGATAATTTTACCGAATCATGGGGGGCTAGAGGTTCTTGTGAAGTGTAAATTGTTTGTGGCTTGCAATTTAGCATTATCGATGCCGGGGTTTGCTTGCATCTCGCATTTTTGCGGGGGTGGGGTCAACCCGTCGTCTCTTGAAGCCGCTGCTCCACAAATCTTCTCGAATTACAGACAGGGGTTGGCCGGTGAGGGATAACCCCGAGATCGGCTAGCCCTCGTCGATTAAATGAGCTAATCAGAATGCCGTGATTGTCGTGTAGCGTCAACTCCACAAGCAAGGGGTATCAATGCCCAGCTTTTCCTCTCATGGCCGGTGTGCCAAATCACCGCCTTGCAAAATGGTCGCTTATCAGTGGCAGGTCGTGTTCGTTCATGCCTAGCCCATTGAACCTCAAATATAAGATTTCCTTGTCGTCGAATTGCTATATTAATCCTCTCATCTTCGAACAATCTAATGTCATCTGCCATTCGCCACCTCACCTTCGCATTATAGGAGATAAAGGCCCGCAATTGCTACCTGCTAAGCCAATCATGGCGGAAAAGCCTCAACCCTCCATAGACTTGGATGGCAAACCCACAGAGCGTTCGAATAATGTGGGTATGCAGAAAGAACATGGGACGGTCGACGTACTCGGCCCCGAAGAGGAGAAGAAATTGGTGAGGAAAATTGACCTACAGTGAGTCATCCAGGCTACATTCATCGCCGTACAGATAACTTAAGTCAATAGTTTGATGCCGCTTCTCATTGTTAGCTACGGCCTCCAGTACTTAGACAGTCAGTGCAACAGTTTCAGCTCGAGAGAATATGTGATGCTTGATGCTTACGATGTTCGCAGAGACAAGTCTATCCTATAGTGCGATCCTGGGATTAAAAGAGGACCTGGTATTTCCCCGTCAACTACTCAAGACTTTGGTGTGAGCGTCGTTTCTGACTACTGAAAGAACCTTGTGGGACAAGAGTACAGTTGGACATCCAGTACCTTCTATATCGGCTACCTTGCAGCTTCGTATCCGATTTCTTTAGGTTTTGTCAAATTCCCACTGGGGAGATACCTTAGCATACTCATGTGAGTTAACCAAGCCTAATCTATTTGTCAAGTTGCTAAAGCGCTCTAGTTTCATCTGGGGTATTATCCTGACTCTACACGCCGTCGCCGAAAATTATGCCGGCCTTATGGTATTACGAACCTTGTTAGGTGTGTTCGAGAGCGCGATCAGCCCTGGTTTCTCCTTGATAACCGGAATGTGGTACACACCTAAAGAGCATGTTTCCCGCCACTCGTTTTGGTTCGCGGGAAATGCTAGCTGTAGTATCATCGGGTCCATGATTGCCTATGGCATTACGCACTACCAGGGGCACTTTTCACAATGGAAGGTATTTCTGTCTGAGCCTGGAACCTCTCAACCGTATACTTACTAGCTCGGTAGATGCTGTTTCTCATTTTCGGTATGATGACTGTCGCGTGGTCGGTTGTACTGTGGTTCTACCTGCCGGACTCTCCCTCAAATGCCCACTTTCTCACTCCCTCCGAACGCGAATTCGCCTCCCTGCGCCCGAAGAAATTCCAGCGAACGACCCAAACAAGGAAGTGGAACCGAGACCAGTTTATCGAGTCCCTAAAGGACCCTAAAGCATGGTGGTTACTGCTCTTCTCGTTCATCACCTGTGTTCCCAATGGGGGCACAACTAGCGTATGTATATCCGATACTTGCTTCATGATTCATTACTTTATGTTATCGCCTTGGCCGTCTTCAAATTCCTGTTTCCGGAAAGCTAACTGCAATAAGTTCCAAACCCTCATTATCAAAGGTTTCGGCTATAATAAGTATCAAACCATCCTTATGGGCCTGCCAGCTTCAGGGTTCCAATTAACGACGGTGATCCTGGTAGCCATTTTTACGACCACCGTCCGCAGATCCCGCGTGACAGCCTTGGTTCTAATCTACCTGATGGCAATTGCAGGTATCCTAATGGTCAAACTGCTTCCAGAAAACAGGAAGCTCCCCCGGCTCGCCGGGTATTGGCTAGTTACCGCGATCGCACCTGTTTTCCCGGTCATGCTTTCACTCTTCGCCAGTAACACGGCCGGGTTTACTAAGAAATCGACCGTTGCGGCACTGATATTTGTTGGGTACTGTGTGGGTAACTTGATTGGCCCTCAATTCTTCAAGGATTCAGAGGCACCAAACTATCACGTAAGACCGATCGAACCATGGATTACTGGGACGCTGACAAATAATCCAATTCATAGACTGCCTATACCACTATTCTTATTTGCTTTGCTATTGCTATTGCTCTCGCGATCGTCTTACGGGTATACCTGGAATGGGAAAACAAAAGGCGTGATAAGGAGCAGGGTGTGCATATTGATCCGGAAGAGACTCGCGAAATTGACTTGCACACGGACGAGGCCTTGGAGCAGGCGGATGAGACGGATCTTCAGAATCGCAGTTTTAGATACGTGGTATAGGCTTGTGTCCACTCGAAAAAAAGATTGTGGACAGTGATGAGATGGAACTATAATGTCGAAATCGAACTTATTTGCAGGCCTATACTCCCTCCTGATGAGTCCTTTGTCAACTATTTAAGAGCAGCCAACTAGTTAGAAGCGAAAGACAAGCCAAATAGGAACTTGCGGAAGACTGGATCGCAAGCAAGTGCAAGACTTCATGCTAACAGAGTTCAACCTCAACACATTACCACCACCAGACACAGATAGGAATAAGCTTAGCGAAAGACACCACCCTTCAACTAAAGGGAGAGAGACTTACTCATTCGATGGAGCAACAGACCTCATCGAAACCGTGATAACCTCGTCATCAGTGTCCGTCACATTCCAGTAAAGACCGTAGCTCCCGTCCTCGTCATGCGTCGAACTCTTCTTGACAGAGAACAGGGAGGTATACACCCTAGAGTTATCCTCCGCAAGCAAAAAGTTGCCATACCAGACGAACTTGTTGGTGACCTCGTCCGAAGAAGCGTTGTTTGTGAATCCAATCTGCTTGTCATCGGAGTTCGGGCCGGGAACAAACAGGGATGCGTCAGTAAAAGCGGGATTAGATGCAGTGCTTGTTGTGTTTGGGTTCCCAATCAGGCCATTGCCACTGCCCTTGGTGACTAAAAGAATGGTTAGATGAAAGGTAGAATGTTCAGTGTTGAGGGTAACGCACATGCGACCGGGGCGACCTTGGTTGTGTTCTCAGGAGTTTCTGGGCTCACGACAGCGTTGCCTATAGGTATTGTCAGCATCCTGGCTGACGGTTGACCTAGTACTATGTCCGGGTGTCTTTTACTTGCCATCAGCGTAGTAAAGCGGCAGCCCTCCAACGTTCTCGCCATAGGCATAGAGACCGAACTTCTGAGCAGCAGAGGTCGTACCGAACACTCCCGCCAAAGAAAGGATGCAAAGCGAAGCCTTGAAATACAACATTTCCTTGGAGTATAAAGGAGTTCTCTGAGAAATGTAAACGAATGATTGGTAGTTGGTGAGGCCGTGGGTAGGCGAACCTGGGTTCTGCCTCCCTTATGTTCCAATTTAGGGCTCCTGGATTGACTCCTGGATAGGTTCCTGTTTCGCTGCCAATTTTTGGGCGAATCTAGCCGCGAAAGTGTTCTCTGGCGGCGTACGAATAGGTCGAACTATATATTTTCTTGAGTATATTTGGTTCTTGATTCTACTAAGTAATCGGGCAAATAGGTTTTGTTTTTACCCCGGCTATCTATGCCTGTTCCTGAAACAACAACGTTTAAACCGCACCCCACACCTACTTAATCGTGGATTACGAGCTTTTTCTGCACTCTACAACGAGAGGACTACGTATTCAACTGACCTGAGCAGAAAGTTGTATGCAGATCACTTGCTTGGCCATGGTGGAGCATACTAAATGGACCCATCCACGGGAGTGCGGGTCGTTGACGTTGGCCACGACTAGGATCTTGTAGGGCTCGGCAAATACTAGATACTAACTGTAAAAAGCAATACAAACATCAGTAGTCTATTTCAGAAGTGATCATCGTTCTCTGTTCCATCTCAGCTGTCATGGCTTGCATCGGAGCATGGGCCAATTCGCGGCTTCTTACGCACCCCCTGTCTATAAGCGAGTCGCAAAAGGCCGCAAGTAAAACCAACACTAGGAAACAATCCTCCAATAGATAACATGCAGGGTTGAATGGATGGTACATTTAGAACTGACACGAGGAGGCTTGGTTAATTGAACAGAACGCAGATCAGAGCACTAGCCGCAGATTCATCCAGTTGGCAAAGCCCTAAGACGAGCCGGTAACTCCACCAACGGACGTCTCCCGGTGCGAAATATTGAGAGTTAGATCTTGCCTCAGGTAGAAGCTTGTGTCCAAAATATTCAGCCCTGCTCCACCGTGACCAGAGTTATTGGCGTGAGCCTTTCAGCTGGCCTGAACACGTCTGGTTCTGCGTCAACTTGCTTTGATGGATCGCAGACGGACCAATTGCTTCACATCCATAGTCGCTGATCCTTGCTAGTAAGTATGATAGTATTCTTTAGCTTGTTTGATCGCAGACCGGTATCAAATCGGGCAGGTCGATGATCTCTCCTGCAGTAAAGAATATAAGCAGCAGCTTCTAATGTGCGAGCAATTATTGTATACACCAACTCATCGTCATTCGTTTTGTTTAAGGTAGCCCACAACGTTCTTTAGCCGTGGGATACGACATGAAGTCGTCCTTCCTTTGCCTTCTTAGTAGTCTTGTGGCTGCTATGCCACAAGCATCCCCTCCCTTTCACTTAGAGACTCTGTCTCAGCGTCGCTCTCTTCTTCGTCTTCTATTAGTACCGCCTCCTCCAATGCCTATGCAGGAAATACTGCCAGTAATCGGCAACAATGGTATTATTATGATATCAATACCACCACCATCCCAGACACAGGCGTGACCCGGGAATACTGGTTTGACCTCGAGCATGTCACCGTTGCTCCCGATGGGCGATCCCGGTCCGCACTGGCTATCAACGGTTCGATTCCTGGTCCCACCATCGACGCAGACTGGGGTGATGATGTGGTTGTGCATCTCACCAACAGGCTGCCTGGCTCTGTGAAGAATGGTACAAGCATCCATTTCCACGGAATTCGTCAACTCAATACGAACCCCTCGGACGGTGTCGTCTCTATCACCCAATGCCCAACTGCCCCCAATAACACTATCACCTACAAGTGGAAAGCCACTCAATACGGGTCGACCTGGTACCATTCGCATATCGGTCTCCAGACCTGGGAGGGCGTCTTGGGTGGTATCAAGATCAATGGCCCTACTAGTGCCAATTACGATGAGGATAAGGGGTTCATCTTTATGAACGACTGGGGCATCAACACCGTGGATGAGCTGTATGATAGCGCTCAAACCGACGGGCCGCCAACGTTTGATAATGCTTTGATCAACGGGCAGAAAGTTTACGGAACAGATGGCTCTACCAATCAGACAGGTTCTAGATGGAATACCTCTTTCACAGTGGGGACTTCCTATCGTTTCCGTCTGGTCAACGCCGCGTGCGATACTCATTTCGAGTTTATGATTGACAACCATACCATGACCGTGGTCGCCAACGACCTTGTGCCCATCGAGCCTTACAATACTGACGTTCTGGATATCGGAATGGGTACGTCCGCTTCACCAAGCATTATCAATTACCAACTGACCAAAATATAGGACAACGCTACGACATCATCGTCCGTGCGGACAAGGCTTCTATCACCAAGAATTTCTGGCTCCGTGCCATCCCTCAAGAGGCCTGCTCCTAGAACGACAGCTCCAATAATATCAAGGGAATTGTCTACTACGACTCCTCCCCGTCCACCCCAACCACAAGTGCATATTCATACACTGATTCCTGCGACGATGAAAACATGTCCGATCTTGTCCCGGGGGTCAACCCATACACAATTAGTTCCAACCCGTTCTACAACGAGTCTGAACCCGTGTCCCTGGGCAAGAGCCCCTCAAACCTCTATCGCTGGAACCTAAATAGCACCTCTATGCACGTTGCCTGGGAAAACCCAACTCTCCTTGAGATCTACCGCAACCACACCAGTTTTACCAACACAGATGGCGTGGTCCACCTCCACGGACACGACTTCGTCGTTCTGTCACAGGGAAGTGGAACATACACCGCGGGTGATATCACGACCAACAACCCTCCTCGACGGGATACTGCCATGCTCCCTGCAGACGGGCATCTTGTCATAGGATTCAAGTCTGATAACCCGGGCGCGTGGCTGACGCACTGCCATATTGGGTGGCATACAGCAGAGGGCTTTGCCCTTCAGTTTGTGGAGCAGTATTCTAAGATCCAGGATTTGATTGACTATAATTCGCTGCATTCGAATTGTCAGAGTTGGGAGACTTATCAGAGCGGGAAGGACGCTGCCACTGAGGATGATTCGGGCGTCTAAATGTGTCGTCATAAGTCGGTGTTCGTGAACTTCTTCTCTTCTTGGACATGGGACCTACATTTTACGGGTACCTTTTCGGATAACACTTAAGAACTTTTTTGTACTGCACAATGCAACAACACCAGCTAATATTATTTATACTTCCTAGTATACATTACAGATCAATTAGAGAGACTCCCGATAGCCCTAAGATCGGCGAGCTAACTTTCATTAACTTGTGTTACTGTGGAAGTAAACTGATTCCCAAATACTGACCAGTTGATGAAGGCGATTAGGTACTAGATACCATCAGCGACAAAAATAGAACCGAGAATCAGAAATAATAATGGCTCAGGTACCTACGTCGCCATGTGTAACATTAGCCAACGGTTTTCATTCCTCCGATTGGTCTCACTTCTGAATAAACAAAACCCTTAGGTGGCAAAGAGCAGAGGCGGAGAACTTCCCAAAGAAAACAGTGATCAAAAGACCACCAATCAGAATGCGGTATCGGTCTAAAAGGGCCTAATATGCCTCATCTCATGCGAGGTGAGATTCAATTCCTTCGAATTTGCCCAATGTCGGATCACGTGGGAGGGTTGGGCCAGTTATATCGGCTGACTACGATGAAACCCTAGAATATGACTGCCTAGAACAGGGACCCGATTCACTTTTGGTTGGAGGTGCGGAGGCGAAGCTTTTCCCTGGTGGATCTAGAAAGCTTGGCTCGGGCGGAAAATTAGCAGGCGGCAGACCCATTTCCTCAGTGAGATTTTAAGTGCCAGTGATACGAGACTGCGCCCCAAACGAAATGATGCCAAGTATCACTGTCGTGTGGGGGATTTTGGCGAGCCAACTGACTTGCCGCTCATAAACAAAAAGATCTTTCATTGTTCTCCATGGACCGTCAGCAACAGGGCAACAGGGGGCAGAATGGAGATGGGTCGTTTTACCGATGGTGTATAGACTAAAGTACATTGTCTCCACCGGTGTCCAAAGTCACTCCTAGGCTACCATATTACCCTTGTTGTTTAGTGACACTAATGTCTGCTAGTCTATTATGTTCTGTCAGATTACCTCGCAGGCTAACCAGATCGAGTTCAGGGTCTGGTTTGAATATTGCGACTATGCCGTGCCAGGAAATCATCAGTAAGATGCGATTGTCTGTCTCTCCACCTACCCCAGTCCAGTCTATTTTTCGCGCGCCTTGTCCTTTTTTTTTGCCTTTATTTTATTTATTTAATTTTTATTTTTTTTTGTTCCCCTTTTATGTGAGAAGTCTTTCGTTTTCAATTGTACTTGTTGATTCATATTTCCAGTCTCTCCTTTGTTATCTCTGACCATAGTACCCTTTGTTTGGACTACCCCGAAGGATATATAACCCTCTTACTATTTTCTCACCCTTTATACTCTGGATGAGATATCTAGTACAAGATCCTCTTCCCTCCCCGGCAGTGCCATCATCTATACCACCAGCGAGCCACAATGGTCCGCTACCACCATGAAAAGACACCACTGCAAAGTCTCACGTTGCAACCAATCTCCAAGCTCGCCCCCTTCTCCGCTCTCATCATTTCACTCGTGCTTGTGGTCCTCTTCCTAGTCCGGTACTACATCCTAGAGGGCTTCCTCATAAAACGACTCTACGGCCCCATCTATACCAATCTCACCGAAACAAACCGCCGCGGCTTCATAAACCACCACATTGCCGGCCTCACAAAGATCCTCATCCTCATCGTCGCAGCATACCCCTTCATCGTCGTCATCATCGGCAAATCCTCCTTCCACTCCCACTATGCTCGTGGATCCCCCGTGACAATGGGCGACATGCTGGTCGTAGTCGCCGAGATGCTGATAGGAATGTACGCCTTCGAACTCATATACCGCACGAAACTATCCCCCATCGCCGTCCTCCACCACATCGGGACAATCATCATCGGCCAAACTGCAATCGCAATTAGTCTCGATCTGGCCCGTGAACCGGACGCGGATATCGAGTTCATTCTGTGCACTGTATGGGGTAAGTAATGTCTCACACCGTCCTTTTTCCCCAAGGTCATATTGTATGACAATCGAATCGTAGCACTTATCTTTTGTGTTCTCATAGGCGCCTTCGACATCATCTCCGAGTTTTTCCCCCATATGGCTATCATCCTCTACCGGATCTTCCCAACCCGCCACCGGTTCCTGAAGCGTCTCTTTCTATTGTCATGTGTGACGACGGCTATCGGGACGACCTGCGAGACGATCGTGATTATGTTCTTGTTCGGGTGTTTGTGGAACCGATGGCAGATTGCGTTCAAGATTGTGACGCCTCTGCTGCATATTGCGTTCTCGGCGGCGCAGATTCATGGGAGTGTGGTATTTTGGAAGATGTATATGCGGCAGCGCCGTCTCCTGGAAGAGGCTGAGAAGCGGGACGTTGAGAGTGGAGAGATGGATGGTGGGAGTATTGAAGCGAAGCAGTCGGGAGGTTCAGAGAGTAGAATTCTTGTTGTTTAGTAAGATGGTTTTCTTTCTTTCTTTTTGTTTACAAATCATTGCATTGGGTGGTGTTTGGGGTGTTGTTGCTTGGTATCTGTCTGGTGGGAGTTTCTGATATATCTTGTTTCTTTTGTGGGAGGCGACGTTGTGGCCTTAAAACGGATCAGAGAGTTTGTACAGAGTAAGGAATGTCAATTTATAGTTAGTACTTCCTTGGTGAGTATGAAGAGGGGTCATATAGCTAGAGGGTTTATATCGCAGCCGTGTTAAGTGCTTAGAACACTGCACTTATTACGTCCAATACTACAGATGGTTAGTTTACAGTTTAAAAGTGTGGGACTCGAATTCTTTCGAAGGTCTTGGCGGATATTGTGTTCGAATCTGGCTAGTAACGGATTGCAGATATGGACGATGTAGGAATCAATGGAGTGATTATCAATGATTAGCTAGCAACATCTGGTCTGATGATTGATTACAAGGCAATTAGTCAAGTTCTCCTTGGAGCTTGTCAGCAATTTCACCGCAATTTCTCTGCAAAGGCGGCTCTCATGGAAGTGAATACTTGGTTAGGGCTAGAAGAAGTATAAGTATGTGAGCTCACACACCCCAAGAACCAGATACGAGCAGTCACCGCACACAGGAAGTATCCTGCACTCACAATAGACTAAGACAATATTCAAATTTGAAATGTGTAAGCCTCCCTGTGAATCTTATCAAGCTAATAATTAAAAACCGATCACTAACCATCAATGCAGCTGCTTCCACCACCGAGAACACAGTCCGTGGATACTATGTGGGTGAGATCAATGCCCAAGCCGCATTTACCTCTGACATCTCCATCTGACTCAACCTCCCCCTCCAAGAAATGGTTAACATCCAGGGTAGCCACCGCCAAACAATGGGCACGCGCCCCTGAATGTACCCCATGTTGAATGAAGTAAGTCGATTATTGAGCGGTGGCGCATACCTGTTCGATACCTGGGCAAACACCCTGGACTACGGAAACTGGACCAGTGATGTATACGAGGTGGGGGTGAACCAAAGGCCAAGCCAGCCACTGTTCCAAGATGCCGTCCGTACGATTTGGCTTGTTATCGGCGCCTGCAATTTTGACCCTGTCGAAGACCATGCAGTGGGTCGCTTCCAGCGCTGGAGCTATAGACATGATGCTCGGGATGTTGGTTATATCCTGCGTGATGTTTATCCGGCTATAAGGGATTCGCCAAGAGAGCAAGGACCGTCTGCGTCCTTGCTTTTGCATCGACCGGATGAGAAGGGTATTGCTATCCAGTTTGCTTTCCGCATGGCTGAGGCAATAGATTCCTCGGATGATGCGCACGAATCTTTGAGGCGGGTAGAGAGGCAGGTCTCCTTGAAGGTCATTTCCCGCTGAGCTGGGGATTCGGAAGGTGTTTGATCGGACTAGCTTGTTTTTGGCTCTTTGGTTACCTCGGTCTCGTTTTGCCGATGGTGTTCATCAGATAACGCCTAATGCTCCCATACTTCCTTCGGTTGGGAGCAATCTTGGTAAATGGGTGTTTAACTCATATTGGATGCAGGGAATAAGCAAGAATGAGGAATACTTCAATGGTAATAAGATATTGAAAAAAGGATAGAATAGTAAGAAAAGGCAGTCAGACTACTACTATGAAGCAAAGGTAGAGAGGATTCTTAATCTCGTCCTAAGCTCGTGGCAAGGAGAGTCGTTGAATTAATACTTGTAATTGCATCATTGTTGGATGATGAATACACCTACAATATACCATTATAACTCCGACTTCCACTTCCGAGTATACTACTCAATTACACTATCCATTTCACTACTTCTTTCTTTGCTTGCAGTTCCTTCGATACGAGCCTATTCATTTTGTGTTCCAGCACCCGGTTCTCCCAGAACCTACACTCCGAATATACACCACGAAAGTAATCCCAATTAATCCTAACCATATCCAATCCATACACAACAACAGCAACAATAACCTCAATTCAAATATGCACCCCCCGTCTCCTCATGAACAACATCAAACAAAGGCTTCGCACTAAAATACCCCGCCAAAGGCGTCCCAACCATCTTATACGTAAACGCCGCGTCGGCATCATCAACTTTCACTGTCTGCCCTCCCCGCCCCGCCGCCGCCGCATCGGCCAACAACTGCGCATAGCAGCATTTTTCCAGACTCACAAACCAGAAGACCGTCTCCTCGATCGTCTGGCCGACCGTCAGGAGGCCGTGGTTCTGTAAAAGGGCCGCCTTCTTGTTGCCCAGTGCGGAGGCGATATGCTTGCCTTCTTCTTCGGCGAGGACGATGCCGTTGAATTGTTTGTAGACGACGTGGTCCTGGAGTACTCGTTAGTCTTATGTTTCGGTAGTAGGTACAGGACATGGTACAGGACTTGGGAGAGGGGAGGGAAGGAAAGAATGTTGGGAGGTAAAGACTGACATTGTAGAATGCACACGCATCCTGGGTGATGATATCGAGGGGTCGGCCGAGGGTACAAAATGCGCGACCGTGTAAACTGTGACTGTGAGCTGCGCACATGACGTCCGGACGGGCAGCGTGAATGGCCGAGTGGATCATGAAGGCCGCGGCGTTGAGGAGTCGACACGGTCCACCGTCAATTACCTCCCCGGCGTGGCTAACCTGGATCAGGTCGGAGGCTTTGATCTGTGAGAAGGCTACACCGAAGGGGTTTACCCAGAATGTGGTTGGGTCGACGGGGTCGCGGAGGGTGATGTGGCCGGCCACTCCTGCGATGACTGTGAGCTTTTGTTTGTCTATATCATTTTGTGGTTTTTTTTTATATTTTTTTTTTTTTCTTCTCTCTTTTCTTTTCAATTGAGAGATGATAGAGGGAGTAGTGGGAATGTACCCTCATCGTAGCCGTTCTTTCCGAAGATGCGGAATGCGGCTGCCAGTCGACCTTTGAGGTACTCGCGCTCTTTCATCTTGTCGTCGAAGGTTGGTGGCTTGGGGATATTCATCTTGACTTTGGCTTTTTGGGCGCTGGCTTCCTGGGTGGATTTTCGGCTTTGGAGGGTAATGGGGGTGGAGGATGTGGTTTCGGTTGAGGTTGGGGGTGCCATGTTTGGTGTGCTGTTCTGATTTTTGTGTTCACGATGTGGTGTTGACAAAATGGAGTTAGGGATGGGGGAATGGATTGACTCGGAGTATTTAAATAATTGCTTATCTGATACAGCTCTGGGCGCGGGGTAAAAGAAATTAAGGTTACCGATCATGGCCCGAGGTTCTTGTTCTGATATCAGAATTAATTAGCCCTAATAGACGTTCCTTTCCGAACGTACCTATGTAACAGAAGGTACATGGATCTGAGGATTATCATACGGAGGGACCATGTACCCTACACTGAATGGAATCTCAGGAACTAACAACTATAAAGCTCTACAATCGCCCCGTCTCAACGTTTAATTCGGTCTATCATCCCTTCTTTGATGGGCACTATTCCCATCTGATGCACGTGCCCACTTATCCTTTCGTTTACTGAAGATTTCCACCGCGAGGTCCAGTTGACCGCGGGACTCCTCGTCCAGGGTCCCCGCCTTGATAACGATCAAGTGCTGTACTGTCCCCTGCGCGGTCAAGGGTGACCCGCAATCGCCGCAGAAATGCCTCTGTATTGCCTGGCCGGAGTCGCTGGAGGTGGAGTCGAGATAGAGCTTGGGGGTGCCGGCGGTAAAGGTGAAGGTGGCCTTGGGCACCATGAAGTTGGACGAGAAAGCGGAGCCCGTGTTACGCTTGCAGCCGTTGCAGTGGCAGATGGCAATCTAACAGAGGCAGAAAGTAATTAATTTAGAGTCGATCTGGGGTCAACAGCAGTGCTGTGGTGGGGTAATGGAGAGATAGGCTCAGGTACCTTGGGAGTTGATGCGCCAGCGGGGAGAACAACTCGGTAGGTGATCTTCTGGCAGGACTCAGGAGCATGCGCCGGTGAAAGTCTTGTCGGCCATGGTGGCTTTGCTATGGGCTTCTATTGGATTTT
>ML732268.1:0-111608 GCA_009176345.1 Aspergillus leporis | reverse complement strand
TTTTTTTCCCTTGGTTTAAGTTCTTATTCAAGAAGTATCGCCCTCCTCCAGACTAGTAACACTCATGCTTTTCCAACTGAGTTTAGTCTCTTTTCTTCGTTGGTGTGTCATGCGGTGTTGATCTGGGGGTGATAAACAACTATCTAGTGATGAGACCTGAGGAGGCGCATTCAGGATACAATCCCATCACGATCACCCGGACCATTTTCTATGATTGATTCTGTTGCGATCGTCTTCCGTAGACCTTCGCGTCGCCAACATGACAGCAACAATGATATTGCCCACTATCAAATGCTCCAATTGTGGGGTTAAGGTCGAGATCTCAGTAATGGGAGACCATGTCTGCACGGGTAATACCCTTCCTTGAGCTTGCGGAGTTTTTGTTTATACCGGGATGTTCATGATACTAATCCTTCTCGTAGTAACACCGTCTCCAATACCTCCTCCGCCACCCCCAAAATCACATACTCCATCCAAAAGTATGGGGAGATCAGCAGGAATTCCTCCACCCATCGATCCCTCCAAAGCCAGTATGTCCAACCAGTTGCAAACGATATTTCTTAGTAATTATCAATAACCATCGCGCAGATCGACCATTCATGCGCTTGGAGGCTGTCATGAGCAGCAAAGGTGATATTACACCATTCCCAGGCAATCGACAGTCCCCGCCTCGTCCGCTGCTGCGGAGCCAGACGACTCCCCTCCCCGTGGAGCCGCGATCTCCAGACCAAGATGAGATTCCGACATTTCCTCTCCCTCGGTCCATGTCGCAAAAGATGACAAAAAACATGGTACCACTCGACACCCCCTACTCGGCGCTACCCCTCCCATCAGGAAATGCAGGTGACACGAACCGAGGGGAGAGTATACGGTTACCTTTAGGCGAGGAAGCCATAGCGCCCCCACCACCATTACCCAAGGACGATGTTCCAGGGCCATTACCAATTTTTTCTCACAAGCATAGCTATTCCACGGATAGTAGGAGCAGCTACCGGACTTCCATCGCAAGCTCTCGGTATGGTGATTCTAGGCGCTCAACATCAGTGTCCATGGGGCGACCGTCGTTTGGTAGCGGGAACCATCAATTTAAATACCTTGACGACGCTCCTCCCGTGCCATCCAGTTTACCTAGCAGGTTATTACGTGATTCAAATGCGTCCTCAATTTCGGAATTGAATATGTTGCTCAGCGATATCAAACACGATGACCGGAAAAAGAGTCACGACGGCACGGATCGCGTTACGCCCAATAAGCGAACAAGCTACAAGGCCGAGGACCAAGACAGCAAGCCAAGTGCCCTTCGTGCTTCATCTCATACCAACTCAGATCATCTGAGCAGTAACCGTGGATCAGCCGAACTGTTCTTTCGAAGCCCAACCCCGAGTTCTCATGGGACACCGTCCGACCTACCAGACCTCTCCCAAGAACGGTCGGCCTCTCCGGCAGACTTGCATAGTATCGAGTACAAAGCTTACAGGAGCCCGGGTCTCCCGCATCTGCAGCCTCCAAGCCAGGAGTTGAGTGGCAACAATGGGCCCAATGAAGTTCAGAGGAAGAATTCGGATACCTTTAGTGAAGGTGGTCTCTCGGTAACCAACTTTGCCCGCGAGATGGGGCTAGATACCTCAGACAGTGCCGTAGAGGGTTCGATAGTCTCATCAGACTCGTCGCCTCGTGATACCCGGAGTGGTACCTCTTTATCAAGCATTGGATCAGATGCAAGTCTACCGAGGCAAACAGCGTCCGATCAGAGCCCATTAGGCTCTTTAGTGGAGGGTCTAAAAAGGGGAAATGACGCCGATAGTACTCTGGCAATCACAGACTCGGACATTCTGCAGCCTCCCCGTATAGCCGAAACCTTTTTCAGCCCCGACTCCCCGACCGATCCAGCCATTAGCGCGGGAAGCGTGTCTCTGATCCCGGAAAGGCCCAGACGGGAAGAACCAAAGGAACACCTATCTTTGCCTCTCACAACAACGAGCCCAACCGCAACGAGCCCAGCTACAGAGAGTCCTACCACGACTAGCCCCACCACAGAACGAGCTGCTCGTCCATCTCCTCGCCCAAAGGGCCCTTGCCGCGGTTGTGGTGAGATGATCATAGGCAAATCCGTCTCGTCCGCGGATGGCCGTCTGACCGGTCGGTATCACCGGGCATGTTTTGTTTGTTATGACTGCAAGACTCCTTTCCAGACCGCCGACTTTTATGTCATGAATGATCTTCCCTACTGCGCTCAGCATTATCACCAGCGCAATGGCTCCGTGTGCCATACTTGCCGCACCGGAATCGAGGGCCAGTATCTGGAGACGCTCGAGCGACGGGGCCGTGGTCCAGCCGATCGCTATAAATTCCATCCAGACTGTCTCACATGTCGCACCTGTCAAGTTGTCCTGAAAGGGGATTATTTTGAATGGAATGGTCAAGTGTACTGTGAGCGTGACGCCCGCAGAGCCGCGTCTGTACCACCACCTCGCTTCCAGCGTCCAGGCCCAGGTCCAGGGTTATTAGCGCCCTCACCGTTGCCCCACACACGTCAACCCTCACGCGGCTATCCTCGTCCTCCACCTCCCGGATATCCAGGACGTCCGGGACCACCAGGGCCACCACGCAGTCCAGGTCCTTCCCGTCTGCCACCACCGAGTGCCTTTGATGGCCCATACGGAGCAGCCCCTGATGGAGGTCGGCGATTCCCCGAGCGGAGAACCACCAGATTAATGATGATATGATGTTAATATTTTGCTCTTCTGGGCAGTGCCACTTGTATATTGCTTTTTTGCACGGCTCACTGGGTGGCAGTGTTATTTCCCCTCTTTCTCTTATATATATCGGTGTACAGTGTTCTCTCTTTTTTTTTTTTTTTTTTTTTTGGTGCAAATTTGGGCTGCCTTATACCCTTCGTATCCTGTTTATATTGATTTTACGGTGTTCCCATCTCTTGTTTTCACACCACTGGGCTGGACACTACTCGGAACATCTGATGTGCATTGATGTCTCCCTACATAATGTTTGATATAATGTTGTCATATACAAGACACTGGTTGGCATGTTATGTGACTAGAACCGTTGATGATATCAATGAAATGGCTCTAGCTCAACATTTGACTTTTCTAGCAGAAATATATAGATGCGGGTATATACGTCCCGAGGTATTGGAAGCATTAATTCTTTATTAGAACAGCGAACTACCACACCGGCTACGCCCGAAACGAGTATGTTAGGGGGCCCGTCCCATGGGAAATTGTTTGGTATCCATGGTAGCTCTTGTCCAATTACGTGCCGACGAATGCATACGCCCGCTCGTATGTAGCAAACCAACCAGGTAACACCTGGGGAGCGCTGTCGGCTTACTTGCCTTGACTGATCAGTTTTCAATGACATTGACGGGGTTGATCAAATGGGATCGTTGTTTAGACTAGTTATGGATCAATTTCTTAATATCTTTGAGGCCTTTGGTGATCACGTCTAGAGACGGGGGCGTTGGTGACCTTCTCGGTCAGGTCGATTACAGCGTTCAGAAATGGAAGAAACACTGACTTTGGAGGACCATGAGAAACAGCTTCCTGCACTTGCTTGAGCTGCTTAGCATCTTTAATGAGGGCTATCGCGTTTGCGTGTATGTTGAGGGTATCGGTGGTCGCTCATTTGAGGCCATGTAGCCTTTCCCTGCTGTTTCTGCGGCATTGCGGCCACAACGACGCAGGGAACTGCGGCGCCAGAGACATTAGGGGCTGGGTGGCTCGCGGTCGCCTGTGGCGAAGCCTTAACAAGTCCGGTCGATTCCAGTACCATCTTCCACCTGACGATCTTGCTCAGATAGTCATTTTACCCATCCCTAATGGTAAAACCCCCGTGCAAAAGGTTCTGCTGCGGTAAACCTCTCTGGGGATTGCACCTTAAGCTAGCCGCACGGGCAATAGTATTATAGGCGATACCACGCCAGGAAGCTCCCTGGGGACCTGAGTACGAGTCAGACATAATACTTTCCCTCTCTAGACCAACCGACATGCGCATCTGTCCTCTCAAGCCACCGTAAGGTCTCCACAGGCCTACCTAGAGAAGTGCGTCGGCGATACCACACAGCTATGACCCAGGTACGAGCTGGGAACACACCCTTTCTAGTACCCTCTGGTCACCACTATAGTGCTACGGCCCGCTACTTCAAGGAAGTAGTTTCCCGTTACCAGCCAAGGTCTCCCTTCGCTGGCCGACCATATCTTACAAAAGCTATGACTAGCAGCATCCAGCCGGCATGCTATTAACATATAGACCCCCACTAACCTAGCTCAGTTCCCACCATATGCCTTTATACTCTAAAGCGGTTCGCTGTGTCTGTCCAGGTTGATAAGTAGCTCGGTCTCGGTGTCGGCCTTGCTCTTAACACATCTAGCAACTACTGTCCTCTCAGTCTTAACAACTTCTGCTACTTTAGAGAGCACTTAGGCTTCGTTCTATCTCTTGTTGAGGCAGGTTGTATTCTTTATCTTAGTGTCTTTTTTGTGTTTTATACCTGCCTCAATCCCAGAGCTAGCTGAACTCGAGGGTGCCCTGTCACTCTGCTAGAACAGCTGTGCGTCAGGTGGTTTTTATATCCAGTATCCCTCTAGCGGCCACTATAACTCTTTACAGAGCCGCTAGGCTCCCTTTGAACATTTATTTCGAGATTTCCCGCATTGCCTGGACCAAATTTTCAAAAGGTCGCCCCGCAGGTGCAGGAAGGGATTTGTATGACAGAATATGCCAAGAAAGCACGTCGGTAAACGCAACCGTAAATACCCCTTTCCCCCAAGGCTGGGGGAGCGCAGCGGGAGAAAGCGCAGATAGAAAAGGAAGCGAAGATGAAAAGGAGCCACCCAGTACGATGATAAATGTGACTTGCACCCGTGTGCATACCACTCGAAACGGAACACACCTACTGAGAGTAATTATGAAATCTATAATAAGGAGCTTCTAGCCATCGTATAATGCCTAGAAGCATGGGATGCAGAGCTATGGTCAGTCAAAGGATTCAAGGTGGGTTACTGATCCTAAGAATCTTGAATACCTTTTCTCGCCCAGGAAACTTACAGAGCAACATGAACGATGGAGTGTGTTTATAAACGGCTTCAATTTCAAGCTTACCTACCGGAAAGGCTCCGAGAATGAGCGCGCTGACGGGCTTCCGCGAAGAGATAAAGACATGCCAGACAAGGACGACAAACGAGTGCTCTCACGTACGATCCAGTTATTAGCTGATGAGAAGCGTCCAAAGCCTACCAAGGCCCCAGAGCCTGTATTGGTGCTTCTAGTTGTAACTCGGAGTTCCAGCCTACCTGAAGTACCCAAGGAACCCACACGCCAAACAGCTGAACGGCTAGCGCATGATGATGGCCTCGTACGAGACGAGGTCCATGAAGAAACACCTGCCTTGGGTAGAGTGAGAGAGCACGCAATTAACTGTACAGAAGTTACGTGTGAGACACATGAAAGTGTTACAATTGATAAAGATGATTGGGAAAAAGCGATTATCACTGATAAGAAGTACCAGGGGATCCTGGATACTTTGCAGGAAGAAAAATAGAAATTCCTCTTATGCCTACAGCTAAAAGGGTCGCGGAGTGCACAACTGATGAGAAGAAAGAACGAGTACTCTTCCGAGGGCGATAATGCGTCCCTTCGTACGAACCCCTTACGCACGAGGATCATTCAAGGAATACACAGCTCACCTCTGGCTGGCCACCCAGACCGCGATCAAACATACCTTTTCGCCAGCAGAAATTGCTTCTGGCTAAACATGTCAAAGGATATTCGGCAGTTCGTACGGAACTGCGACATATGTGGAAGGACAAAAGCATGGAGAGATCAGAGAAATGATCTCTTAAAAACCACACCCAGTACCTGATCACCTATGGCAAGAACTATCTATGGACTTTGTTACAGACTTGCCCAAAAGCAATCGACGTACGAATATCCTTGTAGTCACAGCCCGCCTGACGAAGGGATTTTACTCGAAAGAATGGCCAGCACCATAAACGAGGAGGTTGCTTGGGCTCTTGTACGAGATGTGATTTGGCAGCATGGGCTGGCTAAAGCAATAGGTGATGTTTACGGCACGATTCCTGGACTAGCCCAGGTCACTTATTACTTTGTTCCACCGCTTAGCTCAGTATATCACCTTTTTGCATCTTCTCATCAATATCAACAACTGTGAAAAGTCCCCCTTCGGTCGATGATGTGAGTCCATCGTCACTAAGTGAGCATCAACTTGAGGCCTTGACTGTATTCGGCCTTGACTGTATTCGGCCTTGACTGTATTCGGCCTTGGAACCGTGGATCCTGCCCCCTCAACACCACCATCAGCTGCGACTGCCTCACTAACATGACTTGCTTCGAGGAAGGACCGGCCTATGCACTAAACAATTCGAACTTCCTTAGATTTTATTCTCCGTTGTAAGTGATCCTGAATACGTCCATCTCTCGATGAAACATAACTGAACCGACTATGGCTGAACCAGATCCCAGGCGTGAGACGATGCCGCCGCCTCCTACACCAGCAAGTCGATGACGGCCCTCTAGACCTAGTTCGCCATCACGTCGCCCCCCATCTTCCTCACCTGTGATTACCAAGTCCTCTGCATCTGGGCAGACCGAGTCCTCACCTGCTATGTCGTCGATATCGAGCAATTCTTGTCCGAAATCCGATGCGTTCTCCACGGCTACAAAAACTGAAGTCAGACGACTTGCAGGAGATTGCTGTTGGGCATGCCAGTCTACGGAACCTCAGATCTACCATGTAATCGCCACACATGAATCTCTGCAATTCTTCGTTGTCTTCGGCTCGATCGCAGGGGTCATGGGCCATGAAGGGCAGATGAACTGCTCAGCAGCCAATTCCTTCCTGAGCTCATTCGTACAGTGTCGCCGTGCGAAGGGATTACCGGCATCTATTATCAATCTTGGGTGCGTGGATGAAGTCGGGTACCTAGCAACAGAAAAAACTAAACTGAGGGATGGTATGCGCTCAGCGTCAGTTTGCCTACTCAGCGAAAGGGATGTCCTCAAAGCTTTGGAGCTCGCAATCTGTCAGACCTATCCAGACACAGTTTTTACTGAGCAAATCTTAACACCAGGCGAATGTACCGTCGGCATGAGCAACACCAGACCTCGTTTAGACCCAACTGTTCGTCAGAGGTGGGGCCCTGACGCTCGTTTCAGAGCATATGCGAACTTGGAAACGCATACTACCAACTCCCACGCAGCAGGGGCTGTAGATATTCTCCGGGAGAGACTCTACAGCATAGAAAACAATCCAGAGATCCTACAGGATGCATGTGTTAAGAGACCAGATAATGAAAGACATTAACGCCGCGACTCAATCTTTCACGCCTTTTCTCCAAGACTTAGATGACGTGCAGTTCATGCAGATGCAGATTGACTCACTGATGATCTTTGAGATTCGCAACTGGAACCGCCGACATCCCTCATTGAATATGCCCCTCGCCGCGTAGCATAAACTCTGTCACTAGCAGAGCTGCCTTCGGCTCCTGAAGGAGCTGCTTGAATGATAGAGTCCCCGGGACCCTTCTCCGCCAGATATCCCGCCACATGTCCGTGCGGAGCTCCGCCAAAAGAGGACAATCCATCACAGTTGGGGTTTTTGGTTGCCCAGCCCGCACCCACATCTAGCATCTTGACGGACATTGATGCGGGTAAGGTATTGGTTCAGCCCTATACGCCCCGTGCGCTGCTGTGTGAGGGCTGAGGAGGTTGTTTTCCGCAGCCCCTTCTAGTACTGTAGGACCTGCGGACCAGGAGCCTGAATAAGGCGTTTTGTTGGATGACTGGTCTTCTCCTTCTTCCACGCCTGCACCCAGTCCACCTTCGACCGTTCCCTGACAACCCTCTTGGCCGCTCCCAGCCTAATCAACTGCTCCGCCTCCACAGGTAAGGGTCCCCTTACCGCCGCTACCTTTGCCAACCTGTCCGCCTTCTCGCTGCCGTCAATGCCAACGTGGGCTGGAATCCAGTAGAAGACCACGTGGAATCCTGCCTCGCGGCACCAACCCTCGAGCTTGCGGCATGCCTTGAGAAAGACCTGCTCCGAGACCATCCAGGTGTTGATCAGGGCTTTAAGCCCTGTCTGGCTGTCTGAAAAGATGTGTATCCCCCTGGCGGCACGCTCCCTCCACTGGCTTGCGCCTGCCTACACCGCCCTCTTGACCATGGCCAGCGCCATTTGTATCCCCTTAAGCACTGCTGCGTATACCGTGGAGATCGATTCGGCTCCGAGATACGCCGTGAAGCAGGTATTCAGGCCAGGGACCACCGCTGCCGTCCGTATACAACTTCAGCACCTGGCTGCGCTGAATGGAATCGTGTGTGTTTCTTGCCTCCTCTCACTCCTTGATGACTATATCGGGTCCTGCCTGCCATGGGACTCGCAGGTAGGCCTTCCGTGTCTCCCAGAGACCTATTTGGTTCCTGGGTGGTGGCCACAATCCTCTATGCTTCTTCACCATCTGCGCCTCGATGGGGGTTCGGCCCCCTTGCTTGATCTCCTCCCGAGTACGTGGTATTACCGCACTGCTTGGTACGGCGTGGACAGGACCAGTACGCACCCTGATAGCTACCTCACAGACCACTTGCTCAATTTGGTGTTTCATCAGCATGAGATACAGCTCTATATTGAGCGCCTCTGCCGCCGTCGTACGGAACGCCCCACTGATCAGGACCGCGGCCCTCTTCTGGACGGAGGCGAATTGCTGGACAAGCTGGTTGCGTTCTTTGGCGGGCATGCTCGCCTGATACCACGCGGCCGCCCCGTAAAGCATCTGCGGGATGACCACTGCCTGCTAGGTCCTTCTCATGGCCATGATCAAGACCCCCCACGTTGACCCAGCCAGGCCCCGTAGTGCTACAAGGCTGGTCCCGGCTTTGGCGACATGCCTTGGCCCGATGTGAGGCAAACGAGAGCTCTGGATCCAGCCAGAATCCCGTCGTCCAGGGGTAATTGCGTCAGTTTCGGCTGTACTCCAGTTTGCGGGTTGATGAAGTGAAGCAGGTTGTATTTGCTTGGTGCAAACACCGACGCGTGTTTGGTGGCCCAGTCTTGTCCCCTGCGACAGACGACCTGGAGCTTGGCCACTGTTTCCTCCTCGGACATGCCAGCAGCCAGGCAACTGACGTCGTCGACCCACCCGTAGGCTACTGTCCGCTTCAGGCTCTCGACTTCCGCGCTTTCCCTGGTTTCCTGTTCCGTGCATGATTCGATCGGGCCTGCGTTGTAGAATAGGTAAAGGATCGGCGAGAGAGGGCTCCCTTGCGGGGGGATCCCTGTCGGTGTTGGGACCCGTTCGGCCAGGCCCTCAGGCATGCAGATCCGCGTGGACCAGTCAGACAAGAATGCTCTGACCCATGGAATCACCTTGCCGAGCCCTTTCCTGCGGAGGTAGTGCAGAAGCCTCTCATGAGCAGTGTTGTCGTATGCCCCAATCACGTCAAGAAGAGCTAAGCTGACGACTGGCAACCCTACTCCCCATGCGCGGTGGATTCGATCCAGCAGGAGTTGGATTGCGTGGTCTGTTGAGACACCCAGCTCACATTCATGCAAGATAACGCGCGCATCCATACCAGCTAAAAAGGTCAAGAAATTGGCTGCGTGATAATAGTATAAAATGCATGGAATGGCCGCCCTATTCGTCTGATCTCAACCCCATTGAACACATGTGATTTCCTCTCAAAGAAGGTGTCTGATGTGAGGTCTGATATTGAAAACTGCCAGGGTCCTGATGAGAAGAAGGAAGACTTTCTATGGGAAGCGTTAGAACAGTCCTGGAGCTCAATTCGCCAGGATATTCTAGAAAATATAATAGGTAGTATGGGCAGGCGCGTTGAGGCGGTTATTCAGGCTGGGGTGGTATACTAAATACTAGAGCCTAGTTCCGCTGGTTTTCCTGCATATTCATGCTTTTCGGCCATTAGAATATCATATATTTTAATATTAGGCCTTTATCAGTAAAAACGCTGAAAATATATATATATTTTAATATAGTAGGCAAAATAGCGAAGGCTTCCGAAAAGATGCCGATTACTCAGACTTATTGCCAAGAACTATAGAAGTATAGGTCCGCACGGAGTATAGCCATCAACTAATCAGCTCATGCCCATAAGCCGCGGTGGTCGGCTTTCCTTCGGCATCTCCGCCCAACCAAAAATAATAATAACAATGAAAAAAATAAAAAAAGGTTCTCGCCATCGAATTGATTATTCAAGTCACATGCCGAAGAACCCTCCGGATTCAGTTCCACAAGAAACAAACAATAACCACTACTTCGGCTCTTTTCAAAACTTCCTTCTTTTCTGCATACTTTTATCATCTTGTAAATTCTTATCTCTCTCAATTTCTGTACTTCTCATTGCAAACAAGTGAAGTTACCTATACACTGCGTCCGTGTAAATCCATTGTCCCCCTCCCTCCATTCCTCTCCCTCCCCCCCGCCTTTCGGAAATCATGACCACCCCATCGGCATCCCCCGCCGACCCCCAACAGAATGAACATGCGCTCGCTACTACCGCCCCGACAGAAACAGGTGAGAAGACTGCGACTGCGACTGCGACTACGACTACGACTGCAACTACGACAGCAACCGTAAATGCGCCGTCTGCAGATCAGGCACAGGCGCAGTCACAGCAACCGAAACAAGCAAACCGGGATGACGACGACGACGAATCGGATTTGGATGAATTGGACGGTTTGTTTCCACGCAGCTGAGAGAAATCAATACACATTCTCGTTCAGCGCAAAATAGAACTAAACTAACTGCCTACAGACGTCCTCGATGACTTCAAGCCTAAACCCACTCCCGCCCCCGCACCCAATGTCGCATCTCAACCCGCCGCCCCGTCATCAACGGACGTGGCAGAAGCCTTCGACGAAGAAGCTTTCATGAAGCAGCTCGAAAAAGACATGGCGAACATGATGGACCACGCCACCAAGGAATCAGGGACATCGGATAATCAGGGTTTCGAAGATGCCGTAAATCAGGGCGCGGACGCCTTCACCAAGCAGTTGGAGGAGAGCGGGATTCCGCCTGGTGATTTTCTCAAGCAGCTTCTGGCTGATGTGATGGCGGAGGATGCTGGTGCCGGTAGCGATGCTGGGGCTGCTGCTGCTGCCGCCGCCGCTGCTAGTAGCGGGGCTGGTAGTGGTGCGGGGTCTTCATCTGGCGCTCCTGCGCCCGAGTCATTCAATGATGCTATTCAGCAGACGATTAACCGGATGAAGGAGTCGGGAGATAAGGCTACGGCGGCTGCCTCGGAGGACGATATCTCGGATGATCTGGTCGCGCAGCTGCTTAAGGCTATGGAGGCGGGTGCGGGTGCTGGGGATGATGGGGATCTGACGAAGATGTTCATGGGGATGATGGAGCAGTTGTCGAATAAGGAGATGTTGTATGAGCCAATGAAGGAGTTGGATGGGAAGTTTGGACCTTGGTTGGTGGAGAATAAGGGGAAAGGAACTGTGTCCGAGGAAGATATGGAGCGGTATGAGAACCAAGCGAGTATCGTGTCACAGATTGTGGCCAAGTTCGAGGAGAAGGGGTATACGGATGAGGATCCCAAGTGTCGTGAGTATGTGTGGGAGAAGATGCAGGCAGTATGTGATTTCCCGTCTATTGGTTTCTTTGATCAACCGTACTGATTTGGTGCAGATGCAAGCTGCGGGCAATCCGCCGGAAGAACTCATCGCGAATCCGTTTGGGGACGAGCTTAAGGGTCCCGGGGCCAGTGGTGTCCCTGACTGTCCCCAGCAATAGACTTCGAGCTTACTGTAGTATTTACCTCGTCTTACTGCAAATTTGGTGATTGCGCACCCCTCTAATTGTGGTGGTACCTCAACTGCATTCAGTGTTGGCATATTCTGTACATATATCATTTCGATACCCTATTTACTAGCCTAAATGTCACAAGGCTATTTATCTATCGTTACATGTATATCACAGACATCCCGAAAACCACCAAAGCCGTCGCCCGAGAAAGTGATTCAAATGTGGCCCGCCAGTGGCCGAACCCGATCCGAACGCCGTAACACAGCCTATCCCATATGTAATACCCTGTTTTCCCAAGCCGTGCCGAGGTATAAATCGTAACAATATTAACTTGACATATCCATATCCTGACTTGGCGCTGTGTGATCCGCCAAATCCATGAATATATCATCGTACTCATCATCACTGAACGATGAGCCTGGATCCTTCATCATGTTTCCGTGATCCTGTCCAGATGGCATCATCTCTGCATCCATGTTCTTAAGTAGTTCCATCTCCATCGCCTGTTCTTGCGAAAGATATTCGTCCAGAGCCTGAATATCCGCCTCATCTTCACAATCAAGAAGTCAGCCATCACCCAAACACAATACCAACGAGCACAGTAAAGCAAAAAAAAAAAAAGAAAACCTACTCAGCACATCTTCAACACCCTCTTCCAAATCCCTCATATACCCCTGCAAGATCCCATCCGTCCTCTTCCGCATCGACTCGCCCCACTTCTTCTGCTCCGCCACGTGCTCCATGAGCACCAACTGCTCACCTCTATTTGCGAATCGCGCATCGTCACGCCCCTGTTTAATGCGACTCAAGAAGGCATTGCGTCTCGCTTCGCGTGATTCTGATGAAGAAGAAGCGGTGGATGTTCTAGAGGCGTTGTTCAGCGGATTGGAGATGGTGTTCGCATAGCGTTGAGCATAGGTGGACGAGGTCTTGGAGCGGGACGACGCGCCCGGACTCCGTGTAGTGGAGGGTGACTCAGAGGGACTGAGGAATGGATTCCCGGATTGTGTCTCCGATGCATTGGTCTGGTTTTCTGGTGCGGTGAAGTGAAATGGGGAAGAGAACGAGGCCATCGGGCGCGCCGAACTGCGAGGGGAGAGTGGAGACGGTCGTACCGGCGCGGATGCGCACTGGGAGAGGCTGAAATGCTGCATAGGAGGGAGTGCAGCGAACATGGTGATGGCGATGGTGAAGGTGATGGGGGAGGGTTCGCGTTGGATGTAGTTAGTGTCGAGGGGCGTTGCGATTTGTGGTTCCGGTGGTGGCGGGACGCGTCTCCAATTTAGACTTGGGGTTCTGATGGGGTTGCTATTGTGTCAATGACTTAATGTAGATAAACACCGGGTCTTGTTGAGAGGGACAAAAGGTTAATGAGGATTTCATGTGGAGTAGGTACGGAGTCGAGAGCTTGCTTTACTCCTAATGTACTCGTGGGCATAACCCCAGCCGCGTAAGGCAAGTGGGCTGGGGAATTTTTGGGTCGACCCGCGAGCGCGTCTTCAAACACGGGATCACTGGACTTGGGCGGGCACTAGTCCGAACTGGGATATACCACATTCCTGAGGCTGCAAGGCTGCTATCTATGTGTGTGCTGTACATATCATCTCAGGCATGTCGCATTGTATTTGTCTGGATGCATATCAATTGTACTTCCCGGGAAGATCGCACACAAGGTCGAACTCATCATCGTATGGGATTATTATCTGGGCCAGTTGTGCGATTACAGTGGTCACATCAGATGCCGACGTGCTTGTTGTGACAGCTTGTACCACAATGCTCGTAGATGATGTTGCGGACATGCAGTCACCTATGGGCATACAGTTAGAGATACAGACAGTTACAAGTGCATGAGGCGGCCGTACTCAATTGATTTTGGCAGTCCTGAAGGGAGAAGGGTGCGGATTTATCGGTGTTCGCGATCTACATTCGAGTCAATGAACGTCCACCAACTTGAATATTGAAATAGTTTCTCTTCTGACCTTCTGACAGGTAGTGAATTGGTTGTTGCAGCTGAGGCCAAGGAATTGTGTCAGATAGTGAGCCCAGATGGTAAATTATGAGCATGGGGCTAAGATTCCAATGTGGCTACCTTCTCTCTGCCGCTGATGTATAGTCCGTCTATGATATGAAACTGGTTATCATTCGAGTATGATAAGGAGAGTCACTCGTAGTAAACGTACAAATGTATCCCCATTCACACCATATGGTCTCTCGGAGTCACCCGTATGCGTGACCTAGACCAATCCATATCAGTTTTAATACATCCCGGATTTGCATGGTCCTAGGAATCGGGAAACTCACAACAGGGGCAGAACCCCCCAACGTTCCTTCGAATGCCTATTTGGATATCAAAATCATGAGAGTCTAGCTTCAATCATGGCCGTGGGAACAGTCGACTACCTGTCGCTTGCCAAGAGAGACTGGCGCATAAATCAGTCCAACTGGATCCGGTCTGAGGGCGAGAGCGCCGACGATCAAAAGAAGAGTACTGATGGACAGGCGTGTAGGATAAGCCATGTCACGGATCGTTCCTCTTGTGGCAGCCACAGCGTAGAGAAAATCACTTAGATCCTAAGAACAGGAGAGATCAGGCAGACATAGCGTGAGTACAGAGCAGCGTAATGATATAGATTGGATGAAGTCGCATAAGCCAACAGCTGTGTACTTCGCAGTTATTGTTCAGACGAGGTGTTCAGCAGGCGGGGAATCACGTTAAACCTCAATTCGTCACGGGGCGAATCCTTGTCCTGTGGAAGCTGACAGCGGCTAAGTGTTCTATTAGCAGGACCTCTTCTGCAGCCCTTGGTGTTTCAGCTTTCGCGCTGTTTCCCAATCATCACACTGATCCTTCATGATATCCATACGAAATCCTACAGCAAGCAAGTGGTTCTAACTGAGCCTGTGACGATACTGAAGGAAACTGAAATCAAAGCTAGTTTCTGTGGTCAAATTAAATACATACATATCAGGTAATAAAAAGCTTTTTCGCTTGGTTGGATCGTCAGACGATTTTCCAACCAACCTATTGAACGGAAGAAGACACTGTGAGACAGAAGTATCACACCTCACAATATCTCTATGCAGAATCAATGCTTCGAGCGGGGGGGAATCAAAGGCAACAAGCCAACCATAACTGCTAAAACAAAATCGCTGTACGTAGAAAGGAGCGTGATCTCGGAAAAGGATTGACAGGCGTTCTATGTGGACAGCAATGCAACGATTGAAGACATTGAATGCTGTATAACAAAAAACCAATAGTAAGGGAAAATCAAAAACCCGGTTATATCTTCACCCATAAGCGCCAATGATAACTGCGTAATAATCGTACAAACTTTACAGTGTCAAAATCATTGGACTATGACGTACCATGCCCCATCTAGACAGAAGGGGCCAGGTACGAACAACTGGGATGGTTCAGTTTACTTCGTCCAAGGATTGACACAAGCACCTGGCTCGTCTAGAAGTTGGACGCGGCATTGACGGGACCCGGGTTATGGTATTGGTCAAGAGTGCTCTTGAAAGGGGTTCCACCAACTCCGGGGCTGGGTGCCTTCTCTCGAACACCTGAGCCAACAGCAGTACCGCTCATTAGGTCTGTAGCCTCATCGTTATCGTGGCCATTGCGCTTGCGTTGGTGAATTCTCCAGCCAACCACAGCAAGAGCACCAATCAAGATTGCACCACCCACACCGACAACAACACCAATGATAGTATTCTTCTGGTTGGAAGAAAGACCCGAGCTCTTGGAGTCTTTGTCGTCTCCGTTAAGGGAAGGAGAGTCAGTTGAGCTCACAGGAGCGGAGGAAGTGGTCGTAACCGTAGTCTGCACGGGCGTTCCGCTGATAGTCTGAACAGTAGTGAAGGTCTTCACCACGGGGGTCTGGGACGTTCGCGTGCTGCTGCTGTCTGATGTAGTTTGGCTATCGTTGCTACCCGTTGCAGTAGGGCCGCTGGTTGTTGAGCTCGTGGTCTTCGATGGCTGGTCGGCAGTGGTCTTGGCAGGGTCCGTTGTCGAAGTCGATGAGTCTGTTGTAGATGTTGTGGATGGTTCAGATTTCGTAGTTGGCTTGGTTTCACTAGTTGTCGAAGAGCTTTCGGTGGTCTCTGAAGACGATGTTGAGGTTGAGCTAGTTGAAGTAGTCGCCGACGACGTACTAGATGTCGTGGTTGCCTCTGTTTTGGTGAGAGCAGCGTTATTAGAGGTGACGGCATTTCCGCCGCCCGTGGCTGCTACGCTCTGGCCAGAGGTAACAGCCAACAAGGACAAAGAGTATAAGAGGAACGAGAAACTAGAGACACGCATGATGGGCGAGTCAAAGGGGATGAAACCAATGGAAGTTGACTCGATCCGAAGGTCCGGAGGCGGATGAAGTGAAAGAAAAGGCGATTCAATCTCCTGACTCGTATGACTTGACGGGTCCCCGGAAATTTCCAGGGCGAGCGAGAGTAATAGGCGTAATAGGCAGGAGGTGGCAGGAGACAAACGACCGTATGTGTTAGGAGGGGAAAGTCAATGAACTGCAGATGCAGGAGGGGTTAACGAAAGACTAGTTCGATCGATAGATATAGGACACGATGTAGGTACAAGGAAAGGGAAAGGGAAAGAAAAGAGTGTAAGGAGGCGGGATAGAAATGAAAAAGGACTGGAGACAAGTATTCAGAAGAAAGGGAAAGGTAGAGAAGAGCGTCGGCCCACTGTGACTGGTTCTCCGGCTAATCAATAAGTGCGAGGGAGGCGCTAGTCCTCATTCTTTTCCGCCTTGTTCACTTTTTTCTTCTCTTTTTTGGCCCTTGTTCCATGCCACGTACCGCTAGTTAAGGATTTTACCGAACAGGCGGATCAATTCACCAATACTAGCAAAGAGACCCGAAAATGGGCTTACACTAGTGTAGGAACTAAGGGCTCCCCACTGACCATCCAGTGTCTGTGGTCTGAGACATTCTAGCCTGTTGGAAATTTGAAGCGCTGGGGGGGGGGTGCCTGACCTCGGGCGACGAACTCTGTTTGGCTACGGTGTTAGCCGACCCTATTATTTGCCTATCGCTAGACCACTAGATAGCCATACAACCGTTTCCTTTTAGTCTGGTCACCTGTCAATCTTATGGGTACATATGGGGGTCACATTGGAAAAGTTTGACTACACTACTACTCTGGTACTTTGCTTAAGTGGAAGATCTTGGGTAAGGTGATCTTCCTAGAAATTTTATTTATTTAATAACCACACATTGGGAAAAACGTGTGCTATTTTAAGGAACGTTCCACGGTACGGCTGCCCAGAAACCACAGGACACTTGGCTGTTGAGTTGTTTACAACTTTATGCACCTTGATTGGTCTTATGTAATGCTCACTCCATGCCCAGGAACAAACATATCCAATCCAATGCATATATTATTTATCCCAATCAACACGACGATGTTCCTCTTGAGTCTGTTTGCCTCCCTGTCTTGCCGCGCAAATCCGAGTCTTACAGTAAAGTAACAACTGCGGCAGGACATCCTCGGGATTTTGTCTCCATTCTCCATTACCCTTTAAGGCCCATCGACTCCGTATCTACTTGTAGACTACTTATCTGTGCCGGTCCTCCCGACCGGGCAAACGCCGATCGTCTACAGTTGAGACATTTGAACCCTAGCAGATTCTACTAATTACCTACTAAATGTCGGTCTGTTGACAGTCCGGAAGACTTTCCGAAGGATCCCATGATCCTTTTGCTGAATTGTCGGTCGTCGTTGTCGTCAAGAATTCGGTATGCAGGGCTTTTTGACTTTTGAGGTAGTAGGGCTGTGTGAAATGGCCACATCTAACACTGGACCTTTCCACCTGCAGGTGACGAGTTCTAGATTCTGGACGAACTACCACCACCATCTTCTTCTACTGCCTATAATTTGCTCATATTTTGAACACTTCATTCGCGGTGTACTGACTAAATAAGGAACACTTACTGTACGTCATAATATTCCGGAGTACATCTATCGGACACTAACGGCCATAGTTCAATTTTCTATGGTACTAGTAATAGTACTCCGTAAGTATCAACTGTGGTTGCAGATAACGAGGCCTCATTTTTTCGGTCGCGCTCCACGTTCTTACTAACAAAGTGGCCTTGTTGGAGACCTACCGTATTCGGTATGATCACGTGGCCTTGCTTAGTCACCCACCTAGATAGAAAGCTCGCCCGAGCCCCCTGGAATACAAGAGAAGTGTGCCTCGCCAACAGGCCTTGGAGGTCACATGACCGCAAAGGCCACGCAAACAACCGCTGTAAAAGTTTCACTTCACGTCACTAATTTCGACAGCTTTACAATACCACTTCAACCAACCACCATCGCCTCCCTTGCCACTAATGGGGTTTTTAATCGATTCTTAATCAATAAACAAGCAATTAGCATACAGGAATCTAATTAGTCGATCTAGAAATGGTATAGCTAGTACTTATGTGAGGTGGCCACAGGTCACCTCGAGCTGCCCCCCTACGAGCAGGTAAGTCTTTGTTACCCTACTTAACCACTTCCCAACTACTTGCTAACCACCGACAAACTGCTTGGGCTGAAGACGCTTCAATCAAAATCCACAGTGGGGAGCTCTTTTTGTCGTGCGCCTGACGACTAGAAGGCCCTGGTAGGAATTTTATGAACTGCTTTAAAGTATTTGCTAATTGGTTATTAACTACTTAGAAAAAGTACACCGCAACCAATAAAGATGATACTGTAAGTGATCCTCAACCACTTTCTAAGTACTTTGATCCAAGTACTTTGTAAAAGCCAAAATACCTCAATACTGGGAACAGTCTCTGGACTTGGCGCGATAATATTGTTCGAAACGATCAATTCTTGTTCAGTATCTATAGTGATAAATTTTTAAGTAGTTAGAAACCAGTTAGAAACCACTTATAATTTATTACTCGAGTATAGAAAAAAAAGAAAACAGAAATTGAAATACAAATGAATTAGTTTTGTATTTAAATAGGTGGCGCCCCACGTTCCTGCTGATTAATGGTCTTGGCGGACATGTTGGTCACGAAGCCACGTTTTCGTGGATGCGTGATCTGTGTACACTCAACAACTCACATGACTTAGCAGCACAGCCTTAGTAATGAGGTGAGGCCATGCGCCTCAGTCATTGTGTGGTATTTACACGGTATGAGTTTCTCCAATCGCTAATTTGTTGATGCTGCTTGTGTGACCTTCGAACAGCTCGTCTTCTGAGGTTATGCCCTTGTCCTACATCGTGTAAAGAACCAAGCCCTGCACTATTCCTTGTCAGGTAATAACCTCACTTGTGTCTAGGGGTACTCGAGAGAGAGCTTAAGAGACATGGTCCCGACTGGTGACGGTATGTCCTTATTCGGGAAAAGCTCGACAGCACCCTAAGTGGGTTAGGGTCATGTGGTAGAAATATAGCAGTGGAGTATATTTCGGAAGCTCGGAGGACTGCCGGCTCCCGATCCAACATATCATTCGGAGTTATGTACGGGATATTGTCGCTAATAGTCCTTTATATTTGATGGACCTACTGCGTATTGTCTATATAATGAGAATTATAAGGCACCGTGTACATCTGTCGGCGCACGCGTTATCTGCACCTGTAGGCGCAAGTTACAGTCTGTATCCTACACATACTGGACGCCTAGTCTTGCCACAGCACGGGGTTTGCCAGATCAATGGAATGTTAGTATTAATTATACTAGTCTCTCAGTAATTGAGGCCTATAGGTTGCCTAGCATGTATGCTTCCAATTTCAAAGCCCAGCCAGACAGTTGACAGAACTAATTGGGCAAAAGCGGATGGAGCAACTGGCAGTTTCGGTGCAGAAGGATAGCATCCCACTCTATATTCCGGTCACGGCAAGCGTGCAAGAATCGGGCGACATGGCCTGAATGTGAAAGGCGCGACAAATAGGAGAAACGGTGAATTGGGTATCATAATAGTCAAAATCGTACACTGAGTCTGCGAAATAGTGGAAATCATACTTTTCAAGGACCATCATTAAAGCTTATTCGGTGGTTTTCCTTTGAACTGGTCTTTGATCTCTTCCTTGAAGTATTCAAAAAACTTATTCAAACCCGGTCCTAGAAAGAAGCCATTAGCACCAGTTCAACAGCTTGGATGGCCTATCTAAGGATATATTTGGATGCCATACCGTGCTTGTCTATGTTCGTACCTCCCATTTCCTCGGGAGGTACCCCATGTCTCATATGTTGGACCTTTTGATGGACTCGTCCCACTGCTCTGTGAAACGCTGGGCTAGACAGCAGCTGTACGAGAATATATCAGCGTCAATTCGAAGGTAATAGACGGTGGTTTATATGTGCGTACCCGAGCAGTGAGCCAAACCTAATCAGGGCCACGAGTCAGCTATGGACGTCTTGAAGATGGCAGCATTGCGGAGCGCTGATCTGGAACGACGAGATTACGTACCTCGAAAGTCCGGAGCCAGAACCCCATCTTGCGTACCTTCACCAAACCTTAAAGGTACGTCAACGCATGAAGAAGGTCGACGACAGCTGTTGAGCAATGCGACCAGAGGTCTCCGTGAGCTGAATGAAAGTGGAGAGTGAGGGGGGAGAAGAAAAGTCGGGGCAGGTTTGGTGCTGTCAGGGAAAAAGTAAAACAGAAGTGGCTGTAATTCTTTGAAGTCAAGCCTTGAGCTGTGGCACAACAGATGACTCGCAGCCAGTCAGAAGTGACCATTTAACATATTAAGTCCACCAACCGTTGATTGTCATTCATGTTTAAATTTGCAACCAAGTTGAATTAAACTGGATCCTCGAGGAAGAAGTGGAATTGGAATGTGTTATCATTACTTCTTTTAGATAGATCCATGACATGATCGTCTTGTAAAATTTCTACTCCTTTATACATACAATAATTTTCTTCTTCTTCCTTGCTTTTTCGGCTTTAAAATTCCTTCGGCTGTTTCAAGATCTCTCTCTCTTTTATATAATTTTTTATTTATTTTATCTTTTTAAATAGATACTCTACCACGTATTTATTCACCCTATTACATCACCTTCAATGTCACGCCTACAATTCTATTCTTGTTGACCACCTGCCGCGACCTTCTGGAGACATACATTTTCTTTCTTTCAGTTCTTGGACTCTCCAATCATTTTCTCTTCTCCGTTGACCTTATTGTTACATCGATTTCTTAATTTCGTCTGTTATTCTTAAACTACCGGACTGCTGGCACGTCCTTTCAATATAAAAGTGTGCGGGGGATATCTCTCTTCTCTCTTTTTTTTTTCTTTAAACCAAGCGTGTGTCGCGAGGGGCCTTAGTATCTTTCATTTCTGTTTATCGACACCTGAAACTACGCCCCTCGCTTTATTTCACGATCTGTGAACTTCCTTCTAATATTTGTGCCAACATCGTCGTTCTTTTTGTCTGTCTGCTGCGAGAGAAGACTCCCAACGTTGTGTGGACATTCTCTTCATTCGGTAGCGCGGTATCGTGAGTCTCAGGGTTGTTGGCCCTCCGACGTCGTGGACATCCACCCATTAAGGTTTGGCAGCAATTTGCTCCTGTGAGATTTAAAAATCTGGCCAAGCAAATTACAACGAGGGGCAGCTTCCACAGCTGTCCCGATCTGTCCACGCTACAGATATCATCCCTGCCGCACCCGACCAACGGCGCGAGCGACGATCCATCCGGTATTGAGGGGGAACTTGTTACAGCACCACCTTCCCGCTCTACATCGCCCGACGCTTTCAGCCTCCGCTCCGGACCCCGAAAGCTTGTGTCGACTAAGAAGCGGGTCTCGATAAAGGCGCGCGGCGTCCTAGGCAAGGTTCGGGCCTTCCAAAGGATCGCTGCGGCCAAAATGGCACATCCCACCATCAAGATCGACACCAACATCCAAGCGAACAAGCGCGCTCATCCCGAGGACAACGATGAAGGCTTCGAGGTCTTGGATGGCCCCGAGCAGGATGACCCGGGGCTAGAAGCTGGAGACACTGAATCCGTTCCTCCTTTTCTCTGTCAGTCCGTCTTAGGTGGGTTCCTTCCATTGCCACTCTAGACGACCCTCTGTTGCGTTCTAAGTGTTGCTAATACTTGGTGCTTTTTCAAAATAGAAATCCATCAGAAATTTGAGGAACTCGAATGGATGCAGCGGGCACGTCTTGCTGAAGGGATGCTAGCCAATGATCCTTCCCATCGCTGGGCTTTGGAGGCCGATCCTGAGGTCAAGGCAAGGAACCGATATGTGAACGTGCAGGCGTGGGCGAATTCTCGCATCCATCTCCGGGTGCCCGATGGCGAGTGTGACTTTATCAATGCCTCGCCGATTGTTTTGAAGGATTCTGTGTCGGAGGAGGAGAGAAAGTATATTGCGACACAGGTAAGGATACTGCGTTGCGGGGGGAAATAAAAGAGGCTTTTCTAACAGTTTCGTCATAGGGGCCGAAAGTAGGGAACATCGCGCACTTCTGGCACATGGTATTCCACGAAACGAAGGAGATTGGTGTCATAGTCATGCTTACCCAAACGTTCGAGTCGGGCCGCGAAAAATGTTCCCAATATTTTCCCCTTAATAGCGAGAGCTCCTTGGTTCTTTTGCGGGCGGACGAGAGCGACCCATTCATGAGCAACGAGGACCAACAAACACGGGATGAAAACATTGTGGGTCAGGTTGCGCTCATAGAGACGACATTTGACGAGAAATCTCGCTCCGAAATCCGCAAACTGCGACTCACCCTGGGTACGGAGTCAAAGGTCGTTTGGCATTATCTCTTCGCTGGCTGGGCAGACTATTCCAAGCCTGAAGGCGACGACCGCAACGCACTCCTCCATTTGATCGAGCAGTCAGGTTCTAAGAGCACCCCGGACAACCCACGCATTGTGCATTGTAGTGCTGGTGTTGGGCGGACAGGCACCTTTATTGCCCTCGATCATCTCCTCCTGGAGCTTCAGTCGGGCAGACTACTGCAGGCGGCTGATCTAGAGACCGATCCAGTCTTCGAGACGGTCGATCAAATGCGCGAACAGAGAATGATGATGGTTTACAATGAGATGCAGCTGCAGTTCATTTACGAGGTCTTGCGAGAGCAGACTGATCGTAAGCTTGGAAAGGTCTCTGAAACTAACGGGCGCAAATCCGATGAGCGGTCATCGAAAATGGCCAAGCTATCTACTGAGCCCGAATACCTGCCTTCTTCCAAACCAGAGTTGGAGCCTGTCCACGATCGTACTGCCACACCAAATAGGAGCTGGTCGGGGACACCAGAAGTCTCTGATAATGAATAATGGCTTTCCCTTGGCTATCGTTCCTGCTTCCAGACCCTTTCTTGCTTCCACCGCATTGCGAGGCAGTCAGCAGGCCATGGCAGATCCTTGATTCTTCCCATTCACGTACATACATTTCTCTTAATAGCTTTTTCCTGTTTTACCAAGTTGCATTATTTACGACGAACCATGAGTTCCCCACTTGCATTTCGCTTCGCACCATCTTTTCCGCTCTATTGCATATCATCTTACCATGTTTGAATATCAAATTTACGACATTTATGCTTTTCCCCTCGTGTCTTTGCTCGGAGTGTCATAGGCTCTTCTGTTTGGGAGCATTACTACCCTGATCTATGGTCATTGTCACCTTCAAGACCCTGAGAATTATACACCAAATGCCTCCGGCTTGCATCTCTCACTATTTTCTTCCCCCACATGGTTTCTACGTGGCTGTGCGGCAATAGCATGAGAAGTGGTGTAAAGGTAAGATAATAGGATTCTGCTTTCAGTGATAATATGCTTCGTATGCTAGAGAGCGCGAGGTTTTCCACCCTATTTACAACGCCGGAAGTCCCTCAAAATGAACACGCCAGAAAGCCGGACCCGTGTGTGCGAGACTATATTGCAAAACTAATAATTCAAAATCAAGATCATAAGGAGTGTTATATTCTGTGAAGTAATCATCAAACAAGCTGAGCATCGTAGCCACGGCGGTGTAAGATATTGCTTAAAGGACGGCGTAAGACATGATAGGTAGGTCGGTAGATCAGATCAGTCATGAGGAATGATATAGTGAAGCGGCGATATTGACAAGATGACAATGGTGTTTCGTTCCCTTTTCGCCGCAAAAGGCGACGATAAAGATATCTCATGATGATTGAACCGGACACGAATCAGTCACTCCGTTTCATTCCCTCTGCCCTATCCCCATTGACGATAGGAGGAGAGGTTTTGGAGCTTTCATTGGTAGCTCCAGTCAAACCACCGGTTTCATCGGCACCGTCGTCCGAATCCCAGTTATCAGCGGCATTCTCGTCCCAATTATCGACTTCACGTTCCAGGTCCATGACTCCCGATTCCTGCGGTCCGAGCCCCTCATTCTCATCACCGTGTCCAGGGCCAACGCCCAGCTCTACATCATCACCGGCGCCGTCTCCAAGAGCACCGAAGCGGGCTTTGCGCCGCCTCTCTAGCATCCGCCGGTGGTACCAACTGCACAGGCCGACCGCACCGAGACTACCGACAATGTTGGCGAGGAGATCGAAGGGGTCGAAGGAGCGACCATTGGGTAGGATCCCTTGTACAATCTCGGAGCCAATTCCCAGGACGACGGTGCAGACGATCATTGTCAATTGGAGCGTCCGTCGCCGAGTGGTGTCGGGGATCCAGTAGAAGACAAGGGACAGTAAGAAGAACGTCACGACATGAAGGAGTTTGTCATTGGGTTGTAAATGTGATGGGACGCTTGAGGGTGTACTGTGGGGGAGAAGACCGATATAGGCAGCTAAGATCAATAGGAAGATGAAGGCACCTGCGGAGTAATCGGATAGTTAGTACCTGATGTACGAAGAGTTCCTTTGAGACTTTTTGTTGGAGGATAGGAATAGTTTTTTCTTTTTCTTTTTTTTTTTTTTTAAAAAAAAAGGTTTCAAAAGTTATATATATGTAACATACCCGCGAAGGGATAGCGAATCCGCATGGTGGTGGTGTGTTTTAAGAGTATGGGAGAGAGCTCGTGTGGAGAGAAAGTTGTCGCAGAGAAAGAGTGACGATGATTCCGGGTGCGTCATGTGCTAAGAACATCAGATAGCGGATCGAGAACAAGAACACCTGCAACAATGGAAGAAAAAGTACTTTTCTTTAACTCTTTCATTGATTGGGAAGTTTCATCTAATTTATTGTCCAATAATCCCCCATCATGCAAGTTATTTATGAACAGGTTCATATGGTAAACTAAAGACAGAAAACTATACTATACATCAGTCATATCAATATACTGATGACTCGACGGTCCTGCGATTTGATTCGAACTGCGCGGTTGGTCTGAAAGACTGCGGCGGCGGTTCCGCCTTCACGGGAACGACTTCACCTCATCCGTTCGCGCAGAGAACCTCGTACAAAAGCCGCTCACTTCCCCATCAAAATCTCCGCCCGTCCCATCGTCCTTGGGCCGGAGATTATCTTTAATCATTTCCTTGCAGCTCCTAGTTTGTATCTATGTTTTTTTCCGCCGCTCAAGCCGCCCTGATACTGTCTTGCCGGACCTGATCTTAAACGTGGAGTAACGAGCCCCCTCGCCCGCCCCAGAACTGGGGTTTTGGAGCGAGCATGTCGCTCGGACACCACCACGCCTGGTTGCCACCAGGACATCTTCGGCCTCCCGATGATCATCACGATTCGCGGTCAACCAATGGCTTTTCGAAATCCTTCTCCGGCCCCAGGACGCCCCAAATGCGCGCCTCGGTAGACGCTGACGGGTCTCACGCGGGCAATTTGATATCGGAGGCTGATATTGCGGCTGAAGAAGATCCACGCATTGCCATATTTCGCGATTTGTACAGACACAGCGAGGCGAAAATAAACAATCTATTTGCCGGCCAGAAAAATGTGGAGGACCTCGTCGGCGCCGCTGTCGCGGACGCTGATGAGTCCGAATCTAGGAATGAGCAGCGCGCTGATCAACCCGCACCGCCTCCGCCCCCGGCCAAGAAACCCGCGAGAAAGCTGGATGATGATGACTACGATGACTACGACGATGAAGATGATGAAGATGCTGCATCACCGCCAAAGCCGAAACCTCTCACCCCTTCCAAGGAGTCCAGTGCTGCTCCGCCCCTGAGTCGCTATACGAGCGGCACGACGTCGGCAGGGGGTGATGTCCCGAAAGAGACGAAAAAGGAAACACTGGAAGATATCCGGAAGAAGCTGGAGCAAGATAAGAAGGCAACCGAGGAAGCTGCGAAGAGAAGCTTCCATACACTCTTCTATACATTAGAAAACGACCGAGACGCCATGTTGGATCAACAACGGCTAGAAGAGTCTGAACGGCAGGTCGAAGCTGAAATGTCCAGCCAAGCCAATGCTGGCAATAATGCGACTTCGTCGTCGAACGGTTATGGCTCGCTGAGTAATGCGAACCTTGGCGCGTCGAGTCTGACGTTAAAGAACCTCATCGCGAGGATCGACATGAAGCGGACAATGGTGCAAGCTTCTGATGCGGAACTTCGGAGCCTGATGAGCGAGGTTCGTAAGAACCGCAGCAAATGGGCCAGTGAGGATAAAATTGGCCAGGAAGAGCTTTACGAATCTGCGGAGAAAGTCCTCAGCGAGCTCAAGGCAATGACAGAGCATTCGACGGCCTTTTTGACTCGTGTCAACAAACGAGATGCGCCTGATTATTATACGAGTATGTAATACCCCCTATTATGAACACGCACACCTGTACTAATCCCTTGCGACAGTCATCAAACATCCCATGGACCTGGGAACAATGACAAAGAAGTTGAAAGCTTTGCAGTATAAATCGAAACAGGAATTTGTCGATGATATCAACTTAATATGGTCCAACTGTTTCAAGTACAACACGAACCCGGAACACTTTCTGCGCAAGCATGCCATGTACATGAAAAAGGAGACAGAGAAGCTCGTACCTCTCATCCCAGAGATAGTAATCAGAGATCGTGCTGAAGTCGAGGCAGAGGAGCGTAGACTTCAGCTTGCGGAACTTGATGGGGCCGAGGAGAGTGATGACGAGCCGATCATGTCGTCAAGAGGTAGAAAGGCTCCTGGTAAATCGTCCAAGAAGGGGGCTGCTCCGGCGCGAAATACTCCCAGCGGGTCTGAACCTCCCGCTGGTCCATCTTCTCAACCACCAGCGCCTACGCGTGCGGACTCTGATGTGCCTATGGACGGGACCCAAAATGGGTTCGCGACACCACCACCAGGGACACAAACACCTTCAGATCCTGCCGGCATTTTGGCTGGTATTTCCGGAAGCCACGGTGACTCCATGGATATCGATGGACTAACGCCATCAAATAATGCACTTAGCGCTTTAATGGCACCGGGCGTGGAACTCGAGGACCCGGAGTACAAGGTCTGGAAGCAAGTCACGAAGAAAGACCGCGCTCTTATTGCTGCGGAGAGACATCGGTTGTTTAAAGGTGACAGGCTGAACTCGGACGAGCCGGCTTTGCTGCGGACCAAAGCTGGCATGAGAAGGTGGCTGAGAAACCAAAAACAAATTAGTGCAGAGGGTGACAAGATTGAAGAGTCGAATACGCAAGCTATGGGATCTGGTCCCGCCGGTGAAACCCTGGCTGAAGGCATTGAGGTCGATGAGGATAAAGTGATTCCTGATTACTATGATGTTATGTCAGGTGTTCCCGATCTACCTGCACAACTGCTTTGGAGAGAAGATGCTGATGGCAATATTGTCGATGCATCGGAAGACTTCCTGCGAGTACTACCGAAGGGTTTATTTACTCAACCAGATAGCAAACTCTCTCGGAAGATGGATGCGAATATGCGGCAAATGCAGGAAACTCGGAAGATTTGCTCCAAAGTTGGTATTGTCAAGCAGATGCAGTTGCAGTCTCAGGTATGCCTTCCTCCCCCCTTCTAGCAACTACCGAGATGCTAATCGTTCTCGTAGATGTACCAGAATCAGTTTCAGAAATATCAACCGGAACCTTTTGTGGAGCTAGATGTCCCGCCTCATGTGATGAACGATGAGGGGCCTGTAGTCTCCCCATGGGTTTGCAAAGCAGCCTTGCAGCGATCCGTCGCAAAAATCTTCTACCACACCGGCTTTGAAGAGTATCAACCGTCAGCTCTAGATGCTGTCACTGACATTGCCTCGGACTTCTTTCAGAAAATAGGTGAAACTTTCAAGTCCTACATCGAGTCTCCCAAAGTGCCTACTACCGATTCGGCGGAAAGTGCATCTTTAAACAGACAATGGAAGAAGGCATACACTGAACCGGAAATTGTGCTTCACACGCTGAACTCTGTCGGTATTGGTGTTGAGGATATTGAGTCTTACATCAAAGACGATGTGGAACGACTTGGAACGAAGCTTGCGACTGTCCATGACCGCCTCAGGTCCTTGTTATCTGAACTTCTGCGGCCTGCCCTTGACAATGCAGGTGAAGATGGCTCTAATGCATTTGCGGATGGCAGTGAACAGTTTGTTGGCGGTGACTTCGCTGAGGACATTGACGAAGATTTCTTCGGGTTCAAGGAACTAGGTTTGGACAAGGAATTCGGCTTGGCTACTCTTAGTGTCCCACTTCATCTCCTCCAAAACAGGATGTACAATGCCGCACAGGCTCAGAATACAAGGTATGGTTGTCGATTCGTTGATGAATCTCTTGATACTCATTCTTTCTCAGTGCTACCCAAACCCCCACTCTTTTCCCGCCACCCCCTTCATACCCACGCATCACATCAGAATCGTTGCCGTCGCAGATTGGGTTGGTTCAAGGGTTTTTCAGCACTAAATTACAGGCGAACAACAACGATGGCTTGGTTGAGGATCTCGAACTACCACCGAAGCAGAGGCCTATGGCTGCTAAACCTCGTCTGCCAGCATCTGGTAAAATTCCGCCGCCCTCTGCCCCTGCGGGCTTGACTTCAAGTCCTCAAAAGCGACCACTTCCGCCGTCAGCTCAAGGCCAAGCAAACGCTATCAAGCCAGGAGCCTCCGAACCCAGCAAAAAGAAGGTCAAGAAGAACAGTGGCGGAGCCATGGAAATCGCTGGTTCATTTGCCGAGGGTGAAGAAGCTGTAGCGAACCTGGATGGTACCAAGACCTCACATGATGCAACATTGAATTCCAAGGACTCTGCAAACGAGGCCTCAGGGGCTCCCACCACCGAATCTGGAAATGCTAAAAACGGACTGGATAGTTCGGGCCTGTCAGACGTTGCTGGTGGTGCAGAAGGCACTGGTAATTCAAACATTGACCTCAACAAAAGTAATGACAGCGCCATCCCTCTGACGAACGGGACTGCATCGTGATGCGTCGTCTCGGTACAAAGCCTTCCTGGGTATCACCAATCTTTCATCTTTTGGCGAGCATATAAATGGTACTTGTATTGTAGCCTTCCCGCTATATCTGGATGGCCCTCTTTATTATCTGTCTTCGAGTTTTTTACTACTCTTAGCACATCTTCTTCCTACTTTCACATGTTTCATGTTGAATGTTATACCGCATGAATACCCGGCATATCTGGTTGGGCAGGTGAGCCAATATTTTAGGCATGAAATAGACAACAACACAACCGAAAATTGTGGAAACTCGCATTCGAAGTCTGATACTACTAATGGGCTTGTTTACACGTCACTATTCTCTCAGTCAAAGTCCCACAAAGATTTCCCCTCCTTTCCTTCTCGATCTAGTTGCACTTGGGATTGCATTTGGGATTGCATTTGGGACCGGAATTCAAGAAGAAAGAAAAAGAAAACAGGCGGCGCAGCAGTATGGCATGAACTTTAGTCGGGAATACCAGCAACCAACAACCCACACAACCAGCTGGTCCAACATCCCGACCCCTATTCTCATTCTCAAAATTCTTCTCTCATTTTTTTCTATATTTGCCTTCTTCCGAGACAGAGGGTCTACCTGCTTCAGTTCAGTGAATCAGGTGCCTCAAGTTTGGGGACATCCTTCCCTTGTCTCTCTTCACTGTATTTTTGGTGACACATTTCTTTCTCTTAACTTCTATATCATGTACTCGTGTGCTACGTACTATGCGCGCGCAGTAACTCTTTCCCTACTTATTTGGATTCTATTCTCCTCCTTTTCTTCATCACCTGCTCGTTCATGCCAATGCCATCTCTCTGCTTCTTATGTGCTGTTCGTCTCTACTGATCCATTCATCCTTGATGTATTATCCGTCTCCCTTTCTCTGTTTTTAGATACAGAGATCGATACTAGTCCAGTACATAACATGTTACTTGAGATAAAGTCTCGAGCGCTAGACGGAGTCTCAAACTGAAGTGAAACTTTATGTCGATTCTCTCATCTGGATGTGTGAAGCACTGGTTTTCTTCGGGAAGGAACCCGCGCCACACCCTCATTCGAGCACATCATATTGCTAGTGGGTAGAACTGGATGTACGAAAAACAACAATATCTTTTTACTGTACGACCGCCTGGTCAGGTTAAATGAGAATGAATGGAGATAATATTGCTAAAGAACAAGCCATCCTAAGGTACAAATCAAGATCCCAGTCTGCAACTACCGTATTTTTCCAGTTCCACCTGCTCTTATCAGAGCCAGTCAGTCCCAGTGACCCCAGCTGTCGCTAACCCGAACTTCGAAATGTATGACCTAAGTAGTCGTTACCTGAACCAAGGCAGAAAGTAAAGTAAGAAAAGGCGGAGAGAGACCAATCCACGTGCCAAACATGGGATGGGATAAGGTACAAGACTAGTAGAGGAGATAAGATAGATGTCCATGTGATATTCGAGCGTCATGTCATCAACGGCCTAAATATACCACACTCCGAAGGGCAGTCTGTTGGAAGTACCGTGAATCGGCAAGAGTCTTGGGTCAACTGGTTTGTCCTTAGGTTTTGGGTTGGTCAAAGGCACTTCGCGTCCGCTCCGAGGGCCCGAACTGGCAGGCACATCCTCATGATGACGTGCACGGGCTGCAATCAGATGCGCATAGTAAACAGCAGGGTCTATATTGATTTCCTGTTAGTAATTGAAGATCTCGAACAATGGTAAGCGAGGCCACTTACACAGGGAGACCGAAGTAGTAGACCGTATGTACTGATAGCAATGATCGTAGATCATGTTTTCCAATTGGTGGGGCTTGTGTCCAATCTGGTCAAGAATAACATGATAATGGACAGGCCTGGAGGTTCCTTGCAGCGCAATGTGCGAATACAGGTAGAAGTCCCAGTCATGCGGGCTAGTAACATCCTTCTCGATAAGTGTCCCGGGAAGAGGATTGCCGTTTTTGTCCGCTGCATTGCGATCATTGGGCTTGGGAAACGCTCGAATGTGATGACGCTTATTAGCGATAATCACGGTAAACTTGCCCTTCCATTGATCTTGAGTCAACTTCATAAAGATAGCCTTGATGTCCAAGACTTCTTGCTTGAGAACCTTTTGGAACTCCCCTTCTGAGACGCCATCACGGAAGTAATAGACATTTTCAGGCGCGCGTCCTTCACCAACTGTGGACATCCACTCTCGCACGAGTGGTAAAAGAATATGTTCTAGATTGGCCCGGGCGATAATCTCCACTCGATCACCGTTGGCCTCACAAGAACCCCAATAACGTCCTCCAAATGCATCCATGCAGACAGACATAGCGGCCATAGAAGGTGACCAAACACCAAGGGTAGGATGGGTCACATCTGCACCAATGATCATTGACCTGGGCTTGAGGGCAGCGTCAGTAACCTTTGGCACAGCACGAGCTGTAGTACCTCCAAGCTTCGCATTGACTTTCATCAAGACGTTAGAAATATATTGTGGGTTTGCCTTGGCCACGTGGGCAGATTGCAAGACTTGAGATGGCACGCCCCATCGACAATCACAAGACTTCTTGATTCTCAGATAGGTGAAAGCGTTCTTATCAGGGACTACGATGAGGAGCAGCTGGGGATCTTTTTGGAACTTGACACCTGTTGAGTTGTAAAGCCTCTTGATAGCTTCACCGGTGTCCTCCTTTAGTTCAAGAATCAGGGGACGTATCTTGCAGTTTCCGCCATGCCCAGCGTATGTTTTCATGAAACCATCAACAAAGTTTTCCACTTGGGTTTTGTTGATGGCATTGCGCTTTCCTGGAATAAACCCAACACCCCAGCATTCGAGAGGTATCTTGTTGGCCTGGTAGAACTTCTTTCCACGGAGATCCCAGCGACCGTGGGTGCCGGGGTTGTGTCGCTGGTTACCACCAAACTGGATATCGGGGTTCGGAAGCAATCGAGCTTTGGTGCGGATCATATTCTCGTCAATCTGAAGTCCGAAAGTCTGAAGAACAGGATCATGGGAGTGATCAAGCATTTGCTTGGACTTATAGATCGAATTGAGGCGATCGGCTGGGCGTGAGGCCGCATATTTGATCATATGCGAAGTCTGGTATTCGTTGAGCTTCCAGGGGTATTTGTGAAGGCCATGAATGGTCAAAAACTCCATAGGATAGACGACGCCCTTCTTGGTCATTTCAACCATAGGTAGATCCGGGTGAGTAAGGAGGATATTGTACTTCTTCTTAAAGTATTGCTCCACAGTCATCTTTTCCTCCTTGCCAGTCGCTTTGTCCTTGATGTTGAGTATGTATTTACCAGCACCCGCGTTGATTAGGCCCTTGACTGTAAAGTTCACATTTAGACATGGGCATCCCCGGTAATGGGGCTGGACCACAAGCTTTTTGAGTCGGCGATGTACCTCATAGAATGCATTAGATTCAGTGGTACCGCCATGGCCGTCCGCCACAGGCCTAAGCTCATGCGTAAGTTGCTGGTGGTCGCGGTAGTCCATGACGGCCATAGCAGCACCGATAAAGGAAGTGCGGGCCCAGAAACAGGTATTTGAAACGTCGACATTGACAATGAGTCCACGATTCTGAGAATATTGTCAGTTTGAGTTATGAAGTAAAGGATGACAGCACCACTTACAACAGCAGGCTTGATAGCTTCGTAGACACCCTTGAAGGCCAACACACCATTGCCCAAGTCCTTGTTGTCTCCTTTTTCATCGAAAAAGGAACGGCGGATGGCAACGAACTTGCCGCTGGGCCATTCCCGAAGGACATGATCAAGGAAGCCTTTGCCATAGTCAGTTATCATCCAGGGAACAATCAACGTGAAAATATGCAACGACACATACTAAGAGCCTCCGCAACGTTCTCATTGTAAGAAGTCCGTCCCTGGAGCCATGTGTTCAATACAGCAAGATTGACAGTCTTGGTAGAGCGAACAACCAGACGAAAAGTGTTGGAAGTGCGGCCTCCGGTACGACCTTGCTCGGCATCAAGATCGATCATGGCGTTCACTCCATTAGGGTAATTGATCATTGACCTTTATAAGTTAGTTGACCCTCATTCAAGGTATAGGCCGCTATGAAACATACCATGCAAGCTTGCGTCCATCATAAACGATTTGTTTCAAAATGGCCTTTCGCGCCTCCGAGTTCCAGACCTTCTTGCAAATGATATTCTTCTCATCACCGTTTCCGATGTTGACCTATGCCCTCGATTAGCGTGCCTCGTCTTATAGAAACTTGCATAGATCCATTGACTACGTCAATTGGAGAAGCATGGCTACTAGGTGACTTACGTCATATTGGTAAACAGTCCTGTTGGGGAACTTGACGACGGGGTAGGCGTTCAAGGAAACATCAATATCTTTGCCAGTGGTGTTAAAACCCGGGCGAGGCACGGTTTCAGCCGGAATGGAATACTTTGCAACCTCGTCAGCATCACGAACTCGAAGGTGGCGGAGACCGCCGGTAAGCTTGTTGATCTGCTCGAATTCGTCCATGTTGGAAGAGGGACAGGCGTCGCACTAGGAGTGAGACCAGGAGAGCGGCAATATCAAGTAATACAAAGAAGGGCAGGACAAGTTGGGCACCGTGTGGGTGAGGCGAAAGAAGAAGGAGAAGTCGTGCAATCCTGGGGGAAGAAAGGGCTCTTTATATTGAGAAGTCTGCAATGAAAATGCCATCCTGTGAAGCGTTTGCTCTTGATCCAAGCAATAAAAAGATAACGTAATGAATATCGGCTTCCCACATCAAGGGACAGCTTTTAGCCAGTGAATCCTTGCAATTGCATGGATATGTCGTTTGATTAACGGGAATGAAAACGGGCCTGGGAAGGAATCTAGACAGTGAAGGAAATTTCAGAACATAAGTAAAAAGGAACCGGGGGCGGGGAGGAGAAAAAGGAAGAAGCCAACAGGTCGAAGGGAATATGGAAAATGCCAACCTACCAGGTGACTGAACGCCCAAAAGGGCAGATCCACGTTTCTACACGTATCCGTTCTCTGCCTCGAACTATCCAAAGCGGGATCCCTTAGAGGACCTGTCGCCATGATTCGATCGGTGATGTTTGAAATGGAAAACTAAGGGCGCTGCTAGTGGAGGTCACGATACTGTTAGGGGCTTAGAAGATATGGTTACAAATGAGACAGGTGTATGACGTTGAAGATCTGGCGAGGAATAGGGCGGAAGAAGACGATGTTAATTGGATGATAGAAGGAAGAAGGTTGCAGAAAGCTGAATTTCGAGGAGAGAAGTCGAGTCAGGAAGGGTAGTTGGCAGAAGACAAGGACAGGCTGAAGTAGGAAGTTGTCGGATTAGGAAGGTAAGAGGAGGTCTGAAATGTCAGAGATGTCAGGAGTGAGAGATGAAGTGAGAAAAGAATGACCGGGGAGTTGAGGGAGATGAGACGATTTAGGAAGAACCACAAGACAGAAGGTGAGGTCTGATTGATAGGTTGTGGCCGTTGCCTAGAGTGGTGATATGAGACTTGTTTGAGATACAGGCACGTACCGAGCTGAGATTGGAAACACTGTGAGGGTGGAGGAATGGATAGGTAGTCAGAGGAGGAAGACTTAATGATCAGTTCTCCTGTTTCCGACCCCTCAACCTGAAGGGGATGAGAACTAATGAAGATCGATGAGGCAGATCCCGGGTGAAGGTGTGCGAGGAGAGTTGCAGGAGTTGGAAGGTGACAATCCTCTTTCTGGAAGTCCCGTCAAGAGGTTCAGGTCGAGTCACAGTCACGGTCACGTTAAATGTCTTGCCTCTTTCGGATTTCTCTGTCCTTAGGTGCCTCTTCTTTCTAGTCACATGTCGTGTAGACTTAGCCCTATGAGTACGGACAAGGCCGAGAGAATGGAGCACTTGGGCATCAAAAATACCTTTGTCAGAGGAATTGAGTGTGCAGTCATCTGTTCTTGGGCTGCAGAAGTTCATTTCAAATAGTACATACACACCATCCTCACAATGTCACACCCTAACATAGCAGCTCACTATTTCGTGAGAGGATCGCTTGCGTCCAACTCACATGACTGCTATATCATATCGCGACCCGGGTGTTTCATGAGACTACAGCTTCTAACCAGGAGGAAAAATTCGTCATTGCAGGAACATAGTATACACAACCATTGCCAAGGTAGAAGAAAAACTTTTTTTTTTTTTTTTTTTTCAAACTAGATAGGTATCCTGGGAAATGACTAGGCCGCATATCCGTGCAATGAAGAGAAAGAAAGATTACCCGTCGTCAACCCACCCTTGCCCCATAACATCCTAGTGGTCGTTTCAAACTAGTATTGAAGGCCTCCAATTGGAGACGTAGGAAACTGTACATACAAACCCGACCTGGAGCGGAAAACATATCCAAACCAAAAGAGAGCCAACGAGTGATATCTGCCTGTAGATCCCAGCTGTCAATGATTCATGACATTTTGCCAAACCAAAGTTAAAAACGCCCTCTCGTCAAATGTAAGCAACATTGAAAATGACTGTACAGATCTAAGCCACGCCAGGCCGATGAGATGTTGTTGAGATCGATGCGAGAAGCCAAGAAATTCAGATATTGTGCATTATCATCAAGCAATAGAAAAGCCACGCCTATATTTGTCGGTATACTACTGTGAACGATAGGTACCTGCCAGACGAAAAGCATTAGTTCCGCTTTTTGTACAATGGAAAATGGAAGCCAAAACGACTCTAGGAGAATGGAGGCGTACCAGGAAATCCAAGACCGCGGACAGACGGCGGAAGTGGGATCTGCGAAATGGAGGTGGGCATATCTATCCTCCGAATAAGGTCGACAAGCTTTTCCGGTGAGAACCGACCAGCGTTGTAGGCCGACGCCGGAGGAATGACGCTCAAGAGGTAAACAATATCTCGAGGTAAAGGAGCATGAGAGCCTTGAGACCGGAACTGAGATCCAGTCTGGCTACTGATGACTTGATGGCTACGTTTTTGCGGATCCAACTGTCGTCTTTGGGTGGCTTTCAGCGGTGAGTCGGCTCGAATAAACTTACGTGGTCGGCTCATGTCATCGTCAAAATCTTCCAGTGGTCTTTTGGGTGAATTTGTTACAGACGCATCCGGATACCTCGAAGATGGAGTGCCATGACGAGAAACAGGCTGTTCCGTTGGGAATGCTGTTTTAGGCCTTGTTTGAGAAGGAGAGATTATCGGCCGCACCGCTGTAGGGTCGAAAGTAGGATTGGCGTATCGATGGGCAAACTGCTCAAGTGTCGGGTCTTCAGGAAACAATTCACGCATGCGATTCTCTAGATTTATTACTTGAACCAAATCGCCATATCGAGATTCGTATTCATGAAGAAAAGCGAAAATGGGTTTGGTCTTGTGAACATTTTCGGGGTTGGATGCCAGCTTTCTTACTGTCATTTCGAAGACTGCACGAGCATCTGGGGAGAAGGTATATCAGTTTCCATCTTAGGACGAAACATACTGAGATCAACTTACTAATGACATCATTGATATCAATCAAGTGTTTTAGGTATTCGAGCGCGAAATTTTCGTCGTCAGGGAATAACTTTGCACCTCGCTCGAAGATCTTGGTTGCAGCTGGGTCTTTATAGCAATGGTACTCAATGAGTGCGCTTGCAATATAGACATCGCTAGTGATCCGCCCTCTCTTGCGAGCATCTGCAAACACTTGTCTTGAGCCAGGCATCTCGCCAGGCTTACCCTTGCCTTGTATACGACGCATGGCGCGCATGAGAGCAATCCAGGCGAAAGAGATCGTTTTGGAGAGAATACCAATCTGTATCGCATGCGCATTGCGCAATGCCTCAATCTGGGAATTCTTGACAGACTCCCTTGCCTTTGACTCACTTTGGTCGTCGTCGTCGTCGTCGTCATCGGTCTTGGACGGCTGAGTATCGGGATTCATTTTCGCAAAGGTTTCTTCAAGGCGCGCGACATCTTGAGATTCTCGAGTGCGTGCTTTGGCGACCAATTCGTAAATCGCGTTAAGAAGCCTATCATAAGGCTCCCGAACCTTAGCGCCTCGCTTTATGGGGTCTTGCTCGGATTCAGTAGTGATTTCCAGACGGTCAGCACGCTTGAAGGCAAGCAGACAGCTCTCCGGGTTAGCTTCTATGCCGTGTTTCAAGAACTCGTTCCCTTCGTTCTCCATGTCGTTCAGGAAGCAAAACTCGGCTGCTTCAAACCATATCTCGGGCAAAAACCTAAGAGCCATGAGAGCCTGCTTATACACGTAAATTACACGAGCCTTGAAAGCCGCTTGATCTTCCTCTTTCAGAACAAGTGGATCTCCTTTTTCCCACTTGATCCAACGCTTCCAAATATCGACCTGCTGCCCGAACTCAATATCGCCATCAGAACCTAGAACAGGGGGCAGTCTGGGTAAAGTTGTCCGGTTGAGATCCTTTGTAATATTTTGTAGTTCTGTGTAAGAGCTTCGAGCGGTCATATATGCGGGTGACTGCTCTTGGAGGAATTTCCGTCCCTGTATATAGGCATCATATCGTCAGCGTGAGCATACAAATAGGCGGCGCTGAGCATCTAGATTACCGTAAGTTTATTTAGACCCATTTCAAACTGGTCATATTCTTTCCAAAGAGTATTGACAGCTTGAGTGGGAATGCAGATAGCTTTCTGGTAAGCCTTGCGCAGCAGATCCATTTTTTGCTGGTCCTGCCATCCAGATCCACCAACATTTCCTGGGCCAGAGCGAATGAACTGGACGTAATCTGTATAAATAGATCCGGAGTCCTTATCTACACCGACATACTGAAATGCCAAATCATAGGCGGATGAAATAATCCTTCGTGATTGACCAGTAGTGTCAGTTGTTAAAGGATTACGGCGGCGAACGTAGTCCAGATATACAGTCCAAAGTTGAACGTCAGGAATAGTCAAGAGGGTTCTATTGAATATCTGCTCGAGGCGGTACAACTCGTTGAGTTCAGACTCCATGCTCGCATATTCCACCCACTTTTCAGCCTATTATCGGTCAGTTCTTGTTTCCTCCAGATCAGTGCGCGTTATACTTACGGAAAATGGGAACACTTTCAAGAAGCGCTCGTACACTTCACGGGCACTATCGATTCTATTGCGACTTCTGTGTTCATTAAGCAACTCGACCCATGCCGGAATGTCACCTCGCGGGTCTTCTTGTATTCTGTCCTCCAGTATACCAACACGGTCGTGAGGCAAACGACCCTTCGAAGTTGACGGAGAAACAGGAGCTGGAGTAGCTGCAGCGCTATCTTGCATATTTTCTGACTGCAAAGTAGTACGTGAGTTGTACATGTCCTGACTCAAAAGCGCAGGCGCATCGTTTTTAGAAGCAGCAGCAGAAGCAGAGGTATAAGAGCTATTAGGAATATTCTTTGCGCTGGCAGATGCCTGTGCAGCACCATCCAATGATACATCAGGGGTAGGAGTATCTTCATTTGCATTTCCTGAAATGGGTTGCTGAGGCACATTCATAGATATAGTATTCATGTCCTCGACACCTAGTACAGCTGGTGGCTCATAATCCGCATCACCCGCGTCATCCTCATCTTCGTCCTCAACCACAAAGCCCCCAATTGTCCTTGTTTTCAGCTGTACAGAAGTACCCGACGCAGGCGCCGATGCTGATGCCTGAGAATCAGTTCGTGAAGGTGTCTGGGATGGGTAGGCACTGCCTTCCTGCGGACTGGGATCTGTTTCAGGGGGGAATGGCTCTGCAGGGGAAGTTGAATCCGACGAGGAAGCATTTAAAAGAGCATTTTCACTTTGCTTGGAGTCTGGCAAGGAAGCAGAATATTGATCTTGGAGTGTTTTCGAAGGATCATAATCATCTGAATCTGAACTAGCACCCTGCTCTTCAACAGCCTTATAGTCCACGGATTCCGCATTCATTGCCTGAGCCTGGAAAAAGGCATTCTCAGCATCGTCTTCAGCCATGACAAGAGAGTGTGGTCTGGGTCACAGTAAGGGTGCTGTAAAAAGACAATCACAAATCTGGTTAGCGACTGACTCCGCAGAGGGGACGGACGATCCGATTTTTCAGCAAAGTTGGCGACGTACAATAAATGAGACCCCTAGGCTGTGTGATGAGAAGGCCCAAGGCGCCCAATCACTCTGGTAAGATATCCGCCTTGAACAGAATATCCGGGGAGGAAGGGGGACAAGATTTAGAAGGTCAATGGAATGCCCGCGATGGATGAGGCCAGAGCTGTGGCAGAAGCTGCAGCTGTCACGTAGGGTTGATTCACGTGACGCAGGCGGTGGGCGCGAAAATGCGCCCAACACACGCGGCGCGTCGTCGACCCTTTCTTTGGTTTAATTAATACCAAGGTTGCTCGCTGCATCCCTCCCCTCGATTGGAAGTCTCCATTTTCTCCCTTCTGCCTTCTTCCTCTGTTTACTTTGACATTGTCTTCTGATAAATTCCCATTGACTTGTCTTCCATCTCCTCCTTCATTCTCAACCTTCCATCATTTTTCGCTCATAATTCATCTTACAGCTGCGGCCAGCCATCTATTACCATGTCCGTCGTTTCTCTCCTCGGGGTCAAGATTGTGAACAATCCGGCCACTTTCCTCGCCCCTTACCAATTTGAAATTACTTTCGAGTGCCTTGAGCAACTACAGAAAGGTAAAACTCGGGTCATAGTCCCAGAGCGACATCCCTTCGCTAATTATATTATAGACTTGGAATGGAAGCTCACCTACGTCGGTTCTGCGACATCGTAAGCGGGGCTCTAAATGGCACTGCCACGTAACATGTCGCTAACTAACCCCAACAGGTCCGAATATGACCAAGAGCTTGACTCCCTTCTGGTCGGCCCCATTCCCGTCGGTGTCAATAAGTTCATTTTCGAAGCCGACCCACCGGACCTCAAGCGGATCCCCACGTCCGAAATTCTTGGCGTCACTGTGATTCTTCTCACCTGCAGTTACGATGGTAGAGAGTTCGTCCGCGTTGGTTACTATGTCAATAATGAATACGATTCGGAGGACCTCAGCGCAGAGCCTCCTGCAAAGCCTATCATCGAGAGAATCCGCCGAAATATCCTTGCGGAGAAGCCAAGAGTGACTAGATTTGCAATCAAATGGTACAGTCAATTGATGATCTTTGTACAGACTTGAACTGCAGCTTACTTTGCCCCTTCTTGCAGGGACTCGGAGGAATCTGCGCCAGCCGAATATCCCCCAGACCAGCCTGAAGCCGACATTTTGGACGACGACAGTGCTGCTTATGGTGCCGAGGAGACAGAGCTTGAAGCCGCCCTAGTAAGAGAACTCGCGGATGCCGAGAGGGATGTTAAGACTGAGGACCACGAGATGGAGGGCGCTGAACCCACTGCCAGCAAGGAGGATGAAGAAGAAGACATCTCCGATGCTGAGAGCGAGGATATCGAAGATGAAAGCGATGACGATGATGAAGATCTCGACGAAGAAGAGGGCGGTGATGGCGACGATGATGTCGAAATGGGGGACGATTCCGAACAGAAGGATGATGGCCCCAAGGCGGATCCTACAAGTCAACATCCCCACCAGCCAGAGGTTATGGTTCACTAAATTGGATATCTTTATAAATACGCCCTAGAGTTGTACTCCCTCTCATTTTTTTCTCTACGTCCCTGTCCTTCGATGATCTTATGATTTAGTTGCAACGTTTATGATGACAAACCCTATCAGGCCCTACCATGCCTCTCAAAATCACAGCATTTAGTTTATGATATAGAATCAACATAATATACTGAATGAATAGTTTCACAAATTGCAGACTATTTTCAATTTATTCTTACTAGCTGGGAACGTAAGATATAGGGATATGCAGGTCTGGATATACATATCACTGCGTACTGATAGACCTCTTGGCAACCTTGTGGTCAGTTCATCCCTAGCAGATGAATGCAAGGTGCGAGGTAATAAGTGATCACCGCATCTCAAAATCAGGTTTTGTCTAACTCCAAAATGAGCTGATCAATATTGACGATTCTCACTAGGTATTCAATTCTACTGCCCAGATCCTCCTTTGATTTGGGGCCGCAATTGCACCTACGACGCATGCTAGAAATGCACGATCACAAAAACCGGTTACTTGGACACCGCTAGATGCGGATATGGAATTATACAATGGCCATAGAGTCGGTAAGCTTACCTTTGACCATCACAATTTTATATATATTTCATTAAGTTTTGCCACAGCGGTTGCATTCCAATCCAAGATTTCGCTAAGACGCCGCTCCCCAGGAATTGCACCTTCACCATAGACAACAACATAAGTGGAGCACATCTTCCAGAACAACTAACTATATGGGCATTCTGTATTTTAAGTATTGACCACTGGGCCATGTTGGAGCCGAAGGCTAAAGGTCTTCCAGTCCTTTCGTATGTTCTTCTACTCCTCTCTTCATACATTTAGATCTTAGTGATTTGGGGTGTATAACCCTCACATTGCACGAAGTAATGAGAAGTGCGCTACGCTACACCTGAGTCAGTACTTAGTGCATCAGCAATGGATATTGAAATGGCTGACTATAAATGATTTAAAGTAGCCTGAGACTTGATTGTACGTGGTTTGGTCTCTTTGAGATGTATACTTGTTCCGATAGAAGGACTAGCATTGGTCAGAAGATCGGTTAAGAATACTATCTTCAAACAATATTTCGAAAGGTCTCTGATAAATTGATTTAAGGACAAATATAAGTGTAATATACAAATTAAAAATGAGACTACGTCTTAGCTGATTTAGTTACAGATGGCTTACCGGTATGGAGAAGTTAAAATATGAACCAAAAAGTAACAGAGATATTCCTTAGTTCAGGACTTTAATGGCCGCTAGTATTCCTATATACTAGTCTTGGGTGCGGATAACTACAGCTGACTCTGGATTTCTCATATAGTGTAGAACTCGAGCGCATCATCATTATTTGAAAAGGAAGAGGGAAAAAGAAAAGCAAGAAAACAAGAGGAAGAGGGCACACAAAAGCAGGACTTGCACTATTCAGAGGGAACCTATACCGATCGTAACATGAAGGTTTAAAATGCGATCAGTGAGATGCTTCTCGCAGCGGGAATAATTAATGAATCAGTAGATTTAGTGGTTAATCAACACTTCTATGTCAAGTCGGTATTACGGTCTGCCTTGAGTTGATTTGAGTTCATACGAGGCAAAAAGGTAGCTCGATCCATACATGTCCTCTAAGATGAGCTCTACTCACATGGAGTCTATACCCCCGAAGCACTGGGCCCAAATGGCACTTAGGAAGTATATGGCTTAAACAAGTAGTCATACCTCGATCAGGTTGTTTCACAAAGCCGACTGTGCATTGCGCAATGAAGGATACGATCAGAAAGAGCGCTAGCATAGAACCCTTTCTTTACATCCCCAACAATTCCTCAATGTTGGTTTCACCAATCTCTCTCATCTAGCTGGTATGCTCCATATCGGCATTGGATCCATTACCGTGAAACGCACAAGCCCTAGGCTTGACCACCTCCAAGGCGCAGTAATCTGTGAAAGCTTAGCAAATGCTTAGCCAGGCGCTCTCGATACTAGTCAACTTTAGAGAGTTAAACTCTCAGAAACATTCAGTACTCTCTTGGCCTTACAAGTATACATAATATATTCCATTAAGCATCATCCTGGTTCTTTCCCTGACATCTACGTGATTGACAATACATATGCAACTAGACAAATTCAGAAATTTTCCCTTGGAAAGTGATATACCGTTAGCTTTTGAAAGATACGGGCAAAAAAGTACCAAGTAGCTATTTGCGTAACGAAGTATTATAGAATCAGGCAGCAACGGAATAGACAATTGGAGAACTATTTCAATCTATAACGATATTAGACTGTACGTCAATGAATGATCTTAGCCGCAACATGTCAAGTCCTCATTCATTCAAATGTAGGCAATTCCTCCACCAGCCTAGTGCATAGGATGCTCTTACTTGCCTCTTGTTGTTTTAAGCCCTTGCTACGTGTCTCAGTCTTACGTCCGTCGGGGATCACTCCTTGGATAAGGATGGTAATACCTGATAGGTGTTAAACTACCCGACTTGCAGCAAGGGAAAGGTAATACGCAGCAATGCCAAGCGCAATGGGATATGTAATGCATTATCCAAAAGAGCTCGAGAGAAGTTCTATTTAGGTAGGAGGTCCTCTGTGCCTATGCACGTCCTAATGTTTCTTTCTTCCTATGTCCTTCCCTTTCTATTCTATCCCATTAATTGTAGTCCTGTATGGCTACATATTCATAGCCTCCAGCAGGAAATGCTCTATGAATTGCAGAAGATTATCTGACATAAATAACCCTTCAATTTCACAACAGTTCACTATGACCAAAGATCGAAGAAATCCTCATGCAGGAAAATCTTCAGTCCTTCTCAAAATAAAATAACTCAGAGCATGTCTAAGTGCACATGTGCCGATGAGACCGACATTCAGCACAGCGCTATAGTGTCTAATTACTTGTATATCCTAGATAAAACATCTGGTGAGTTGAAGCGTGCACAACGTCCAATTCTCAAACTTTTCTACGATAGATTAGAACTATGTACTAGTAGTCTGCATTCAACAAGTATGAATTTTAGCTTCGGGCAGACTTGTGGATCAATTGAAGGACACTCGTTGTCAGACAATGAAAAATAAGTGAATTCCGCGAGCATGATAATAATCATTCATGTTCTGGGCTAAACTCGCACCTAGATAGTAGCGTGTTGAATAACAGAACCGGTCAAATCGAACCCTGATATGATCAGTACGACATGTATACGCAGGTGTTTACCGAGAGCAGTAAATCCATAGAGATAGAGGCTAGAAATACAGAACAGAAGTAACACCAACGCCAACAACGTAGGGTATGTAGCTAGCATTACTCCATAGATAGTCCTCTAATATAATCAAATTAGTATATATGCCCCACGTTTATCAATAGTCGTCCGTCATTCATATGTAAAGCCTTAAACATATCACAATCCGAACTTCGATCCTAACGCTATCGTTTTTGTCAGCCGGATACGAGCCAATGAAGAGGTTACCATAGACTTACCGCCAAGCACTGCTTTCCGTTTCTGGGTTTGGACGTATTTGTTGACGTCCCGGGCCCAGTTACTGCTATTCTCTTCCAGCCGCTCCATTTGGTCTCCGGCAACATTGAGTTTTTCCGTGCGCTCCTGCACTTGACGTTGCATATACGACCAATATCCCTCCTGGCTGCCTTGTTGCTGGGATAGGTTAGACCCAGTTCTTTCCTCCCGAGTAAGTTTTCGACGCTCTTGCTCATCAAGCCGCATCTGCTCTTGCATTCTCTTAGATGGTGGGCGATCAGGGCCTCCAACTGTACAAGCACCACTGTCAGCGGAATACTTCAGAAGGATATGGTAGTGGCTTATTCAAAAGGAACGAAAAACTGAATGCACAAATAGTGGGAATACGAACTGAGAATATCCATATCAGCAGGGGATATGTATTGTGTGCCAGAGATCCACTGTATGTTCGAAATCGTAGGGCGTGGGGGAGTAGCTGCTTGTACATTATAGAGCTGATCTTCTGAATGTCGCCTGTAGAAGCTTTAGCGGTCATTCAATCTCTGGCCAGTTAGTATTGAAAGGATCCACATACAGCACAGTTCCAGCACCCCAAACATTGAACAGTCCCACTTCAGAAGGCCCTGTCCAGGTAAGAACTGTTCCATTTGAGCAGACCGTGGACTCCGAGAGGCGTTTCATATCAGCCATGTAGTTAATTTCCTTGCACCCAATCTCTTTGAGGCCTGGAATGGAAAAAGCCCGCACGTTACCGTCCCCAAAGAGCCCAACAAGGCTGTAGCCTCGGCCCTCAACCTTGACAACTGCAGCAGAATCGCACAAGTAATCATCCCATGATTTATGTGCGCCCTTAGAGGTTGCAGGTTTGAAAATCCTGCAGCCAGAAACAGTCACAGCGATAACAACGCCATGGACTCGATTTCCATTTCTTAGGCCTCCAACGGCATTTGGAGTAGCTAAAGCAAGGCCGCCATTGTCGGCGTCAATAGGAATGATGCTTATGACCTTGTCATCCAGTAAGGTCGCTCCAGCAAATGAAGCCGTGTAACCCCCAGTCTCCGCCGGGAGGATTTTGAAGGTTGCGAGATTACCTCGATTGGTGCCTACAAAACAGCAGATGCTCGAATAATCTGTCAAACAAGAACAAACCATCAGCTTAAGCGAACACGCGTAGAGTGCCTATCATCTGTTCTTACCTTCCCCTTCCAAAGTTAATACGCCGAATTCGATGCTCGTGGGCCATTCTGGAGGAGCGTCGCCAGCTGATCGATGTCTTAGGAAGCTACTTCGTTTGCTGGGTTTGGTTAGTTCCGACAATCGCGCTGTATGGATCACTACTGGACCGCGCATGTCGATGATTGCTAGACTGCCACCTTCGAAGCCGGCTGCGACAAAGCCAACTTGGCTATGTTTTAATGCGGTAACTGGTCCCAGTTGCATATCTAAAAGAGTAAGAGGGATCAAGCCTTGCTTCAGCCCGGGGTCAGTTCTGTGAGCGATCTTAGTCAGTTTCCCCGGTCCTTCATTAGCACCGGAAGGTAGCTCATGACCAAAATTTCCATTATTACCCCACCGGAACACCACGACTTCACCACTCCGAAGTCCAACCGATAGCTCACCTGTTGACCCACCTAGAGACATCTCTGTAACTTCGACGTTCCCTACGCGGCCCACAGCACGAGCCAAATCTACCTGAATGACATCCCCATTTTCAACTTCGTCATCATGGCCTACATCCCAAAGCCGAATAGTGCCATCTGCATGTGCGGCTGTGATAATGTTTCGATCCTCAAAGCGTTTGAGTACCTTCTTTCCCTCGGCGCCACCTAACAAAAATTTCGGTCCTTGCGATCTCCTTTCCCTTAGGCCCAACCAAGCCGAACGGTCGACTGGAGTAAGGGTCATCTTGTTTACGAAAGGGTGAACAAAAGAAAGAGAAGGATGGATCATATTGGTGGGGGTAATCGAATGACCGCTTGGGAAGCTCAGAGTTATCGCTTCTCCCGAAGAAAGGACGGCGACCAAGGCAATCGGATCATGCCCGCCAGCGTAGTAGGGTGAGGCACGTGGAATGAGGCAAACATTAACGACTTCTGCGCCTGGAGGAGTTGGAAGAACTGTCATTCGTTTTGGTGATTCAAAGTAGTTTGAAAGGATGACCCAAGATGACGTTTGATAGTTGGGTGTTGTGCCCAGATCCAAGAAAGTAAGTCCTTTATTAGATTCAGCTTTTGGCTGGCCACCAGCTATCAATAGTCCACTTTCATCACCGTTGTCTTTATAACACCATGCAACATGAGTGATTGGATCTCTGAGACCGACAGCGTTTCCTGGTGAGAGGGGCCTCTCAGAGCTAGCACCTGGTTGGTCAACATTGGGGGTTGTGATTGACCTGGCCATTATCTTGCGGCCATCCTTAGAGTCCCAAAACACTAAGCTATTGTCATCATGAACGGTCAATACAAAGATTCCGTTAGGGTGCCAGAGGGCTCTGGTCAACCTTGGCCTGCGCGGCTCGTGGACTGGGACGTCGCAATTCCCACCCGAGGCACCGGGGGGAACCTCATATTCAAAGTATTTTTGTGCTATATTCTGTTTAAACGAGAAGACCACCGCACCTTCCGGGTATCCCACCAAGATCTTTCCGATATCTCGGGGTGAAAATGAAAGTGCGATGACAGGGCAAAAGCGCGCCCGCGGATTACGCTGGGTCCATAGGTTGGGGACTTTGAACGGAGTTAGGGACTCCCGATCGAGATCGTATGCAATTATATCACCTGCATAGTCGTATTAGCGCATCCCGTATAACTTTTCCGAAGGCATTTCCCTATCACCATTTTGTAGGCCAATGAACGCATAGTCGAGACTGGGATCAGTCAACAGCGCGCTGACATGATTGGGGGGAGCGTAAGAGAAGAGTGTCTGCCTTGTCTCGAGAGAGAAGACACAAATCTCGCTCTTCGAATCAACGCTCACAAGCTTGTCGGCACAAAATTGGAGGAACTTGGCGGATGCCTTCCGGGGCAATGAAAAGACAACGGATACCCGACGCTGACCAAAGACATAGATCTGACCGCTTCCAAACTGAGTATCGCTGGTGCCAACTGCAAGAAGGGACTGAACAGGATCGTAGGCGATAGCACTGATCTGAGAATTTACGCCATATCGAGCGAACTGCGAAGAAGTTAGCGACGAGAAAAATGTTGCTTTGGGTGCCAAGACATACATCGTCGAGGGCGAACAAATCCGGCGACAAGCCGTCGGACAAGTCCTTTTGAATGCCAGCTTGCTTTCCTCTCAGAAAATTCTCCATTCCCAAATGTGAGGCTCTGCCGAGAGGCGAGAAGGACATAGGGAAGAAGGAAAGGGAGAGATGAGCTGTTGTTTAGCGGTGTTGCTGAAGGGGTGCGGAGCGGGGACCCCACATCTGGGCTCTTGAGGCGTCATGCCGCGGAATCCGTTGCAAAAGAGCGGCAGGTCAGCCCCGCCTTCAGACGTTTTTGTCTTTTATTATGGCGATTGAATTTCTTTATAACCTTACTGACTAGTTAGTTAGCAAATGCTGAAATTAATTAATTGAAGCAGACCTTTGCATTTGCCAAGGAAAGCTCATTATCATGAAAAAGAATGAAAGCGGTGCCATGAATTCCTACTAAGTAGTACATGTACTAGGGAGTAACACCAAATCAAAGCCACAAGATGGACTTTTATCCAATCATATGCATCATCTCCATTGAAGGTTGGATTTGTAATTTGATTGGCTTTTTTGATCGCCAGATCAGCTAGGCAACCACAATAACGGGCACAGGTGTTTTTGTTCTCTTTCAAGACAACTTAGGGTTCAATAATTTAAAACATCCAATTACTATCATTCCATTGATCCTCTCCATCACTTATTTACAGATATGTTCTTACTGACCTATGTAGGTAATTCTATTCTCGATGAAAATCCGTGTCGCAAATGAAAAACACCCAAACGCCTATTGTGCAACATCTGCCCTCCATGTCTCTCCCTGGTCCTTTGAATGACTGAGAACCAGGGATTGCCTCAAACAGCTGCCATCTTTGTTAATATCCTTGTCAACTGCCTCCTTGCGTCATTCTCGGCAATCATATCCCTATTTCGATAATATTGTACGGTGACTCTTTCAACTGAACGGTAGCAAGCATATCTGTACAAGGGAAAGAAATCAGCTTGAAGTAGTTTTAAACAATTTCTCTGGCGACAAGAGCACTCACAGAAGCTGCCGTTTTGTTTCTGTCTCACTTTTCACTAGTCGTATTCCGTAACCATCCAAAACGGAGGCCGATGGCTCTTCGAATATTTCTGCCATGTAGACATCGCCCCATAATGCTTTTCCAAAATCGACAATACCAGACAATTTCTTGGATTCCGGATCCAGTAGAACCTGTGTAGGCCGACCAAAGTCAATGACCACTAGTCGTGGGGTAGTGATTTCCTCCAGCGCTGGTGATAGACGACTAAGTTGGTATCTTATTTCGGCATACGGGAGGTTGACAAAGACATCTTCCGAGTCACGAAGGATGCTTTCAAATAACGTAACAAAGGCCTCTCGCCAGCATCGTCTTCCAGTCCCACTGGCCACCTGTTCCAGAGTTCCAAAAGTCTCAGACACATGTTGTCCAATTCTATGAAGAAGTGTTCCAAGGCACTGGTCGATATCTTTCCGATTTTGGGGTGTAAGCCAGGCATTCGCTTCCTGCAGCGTCACTCCAGCAATATAATGTCGCATCAAAAAGGCAGAAACGTGAAAATTTCCCTGAGAGTTGTAATGGAGGAGTGGTGGAATACCAGGGATTGCATCCTGTTTGAGTAGAGCGAGTGTACGAGCTTCTGTATCAAGTATAGATTGCTCCCGCCGGAGTAATGGAGTCATCGGCGCTGGTGAACATTTCAGAAATAACCGAGCTCCATTGGATAGGGATATGAGGCAGATTGAGTGCAGATGGCCGTCAAGAGGAGAGACGCGGTTCACGTAGACAGCGGATGTAAAGAGCTGCTGAATAACTGTGCCCAGCATATCAGGTATTTCGAGCCTGCGAATAGGATAGTCAAATATGAAAGGAGACATAGTTCAAGGTTTGGATTTTCACGATAATTTAGCAGCAGTCAAAGTCGGTTGTCTCATTGTGGGATATATGTGAAGGTAGAGAGAACAAGAACAAACCCAACTTATGGCCGAGCTTTATGAAACGGAAGGACCAACTTGTAAGGGAGCGTGGAGCAAACACGGTTCAGACATGATTCCTGTGATACAACCCTGCAGCGCAACGAAGCGGAAGCCAGGGTACTATTAGAACTGTTTAAATTGGATAGTCTAAACGAGGATCCACATCATGGTATCAAGCTCCCTTGGTCCAAGTATGCTCCATTTCGGTTGTAGGGGACGCTATGATAGCCATATACACCGGACCATTCTGCCCACGCGGCATAGAAACCACAGGCTCTCTCCCGAGATCGCTAAGCAAACCGCGTAAAATAAGATTCAATGATATTGTAAGAGGTTCGGGAAGCAAGCGAACGTGTCTTCTGACGGATATGACGGGCCAAAGACCCGATTTAAGCGGGCACTGACGAGATCGATGGAGTGAGTGACATTGAACAACTGGGGCTTCGCCTAAGGCTCCCGCTCTTAGAAAGGTGCGATGTAGACCAGCCAATCAGAAGTCTGCTTTACCGAAGAGAACAAAGCACCCCCGTGCTGAGTATTTTTACCTTGTAGATACAGTACCTGAATAGGATCTGGACTTGTGGGATACCTTAATATTTTTACTTATTACACATTTTTTAAATTAAGTCGGTATTAAATACGTAGTTTGCAGATCTCCGTTTGAGCTAGACTTTCGATATCGGTGTCCCCAAATAAGTTGGAATATGCGATGGATATAGATACCTATCTCCATTAATGTAACATAGAACAATGGTTAAAGGTACTCACTAGCCAAAACCTACCTGACAGACTATGTGGAACTTCTAGAAAGATCAATATGCGGAACATCTACATACACTCGATTAGACAAGAGAATAATCATGAGAGTTTGACCTATCACTACTTATACTCCTACCAAGAGAATGAACGAAAAGAATGACGATCGATTATTAACTTCACTACAATAAGTCGCGGGAAAACCAGAGACCATATCGGCCTAATCAGCATTCCGAGTCCGGTACTGCATGCGTCACAAGCTAGTTTATCGCCTTGTGCTCTGTATGACAGGTTGAGTACGTGTTGCTGCCCATGTCGAGTCAGGCTGTGGCTTTTCTTTTTCTTTTTTCTTTTCTTGGGGGAATCGGAATATTACCTCTTGAGGAGCCTTAGACCCTGGGCAACTGGAGCAAATTGTTCACCTGTCTTGATGTAGATTTGTTCTTCTGGCTGGTTAATATCGCCAGAGTTGTGGAACCCATCTCTCAATGGATTGATATCTGTGTCGGTGGCGGATGCGCGAGACTTGAAATGGAAAATCTGGCATTGAAAAGCTGGCATATCCACGATCAAGATTAATTCTCTTAGTGTCATCCGCAAGAGCCGTAATCTAGGTAGCCTTCGTTAGCTTCCAAGTTTACGTTTTGGAAAGTTACATTCTCCATATTCTCGTAAATCTCCTTAGCGTGAGGACAATCCGAACTTTATATAGCTAAGTGACTTATGGTCAACAGGATCACTAAGCTAAACTATATATTTGGAGATTTGCGCATATGAGATTTCGAGACAGTTACTGAACATTATTACAACAATCTAGCATTACGAGGAGGGTTTAATGCTATACGAAAGGAGGGCCGTTTCTTTTATAATTTCTTCGAGCATTGATCGCTACAAAAGGCAAGAGAATCAAAGTAGGAAGAACAGCTAGGATGGAAAGCAATTGATCTGTCGCGTCTTTTCATATTTGCAACTGAATTTTCTGATAACGAAAATCGCTCGGTCCTAACGCAGCGTGCCATACTTCCCGAGTAACCAGAGTTGATACCGATTATCTAGACCGCTCAAGTGATGATCAAAAAACTGCATGATACACCACAAATCCTCCAAGACATAGTTGCCCCATTTGTTTTAAGTTGACTCGGCGCCCTGAGAGCTCGGCGCTGGTTTGTAGAGCTCGGCTAAATTATACCTTTTCAGTTTCTCGTAGTCACTCCCGGCAACACTCATTCCAATTACATTCTAGAAACAAGGGTCAGCCACCTTGAAACAATAGAGTAGGCGAAAGGAAGATTTAGTGTGAAACATACTTTGATAACATCAATAAGGATGACAAAATCATAGTTTTTAAGATCAACAGAATGCTCAGGCCCTACAACGCTGGCTACAGTTTTGATAACGCTGTCTCTATTGAATTTCGAGTTGTTTCTTATTGCTGGCCGGATAGCGAACTGTATTCCACGACTAGTGAGTAGCACATACTTATAGAGATAATGTTCGAGGTGCACGACATACCTTTTTGGGGCCTCCACCAGAGTGAAAGTGAGGCTTCAAGATCTCTTGCGCAAAAGCCTCCAACTCAACACTGAGGGTCTTCCGAATAGATTTTACAGGGGTCATTCGTTGAATAAATCGGCTTCTTTTCTTTTCGGGGTTGGCATGCGCATCGACGCAAATTTGGTGGACCAATTTCTCAGGGTCAATCGATTTATCAAATCGTATAAACGATACTAAGTGAGCCTTAGTCCTGATCGTATCTTCGTCCGGTAGGGTGAAAAGACATCTACGAACCACATGGAATGTCAAGTCTGATGGCTTGGAACTGTCGAGGTTTGGCTGAGCCTGGCTTCAGCCCTTCAATCTCCTTTTTGATTTGCGCTTCGATATCATCTTCTTCATCTGATTTAGATTCTCCGCCTTGATCCTCAACGTCTGGTGTTTCGATGCTCTGGTGCACAACAGGATGCGTCAGCCGCGCTGGTGAGACTCTGTTGCAGAGCACAATATATTCCGGGCTTGAAGCTGCTCCCGCAAGATTGTACTAACCTGGGAGAAGAGATCAAGCGCCTCTGAGATACACTTTCCTTCCTTTCCCATGTCGCAAGTTACAAAAACACCCCAATCCCCACTTTCAATATTACCTTTGCCATTCTGTTGCTTATGCCAATTGCCGCCGCCTCCCTGTAACACTGATTAGATCTCCTGACCCCTGGAAAAAAAATAAGGAGTTGACTGATGATTGCGTCAAGCTCGCCGCACGGCAAAATAGAAGTAGGCCAACCTTTCTTTTTTTGGAGGACGGGTTGGATGAGTTGGCAGACATGTTCCTCTTTCCTGTGCCCGCCATTGACGGATGTAGCCCGAGTCAAATTTAGGTACTGATCTTGCCCTTTTCCTGGCAGGGATTACTTCTAAAAATGTAAGGTTGCTGTATGTTTGCACGAGTTTGCTCAGATAAACATATCAATCTGCTGGTACTTGATGTTCTTTTCGCCGCTGTGCGGTTTTCCCAGAAAATTCTCGACTATCATTGGCGACTGCGGGAACGCCGCGAGTCCAGGTGTCTACATTCGGTTTAGTGGTTGGGTATCATCCCATCCGTATCGGGTGGGGGTGGGCTGACTGTCACGCCAGCGACTCGGAGCCTCGGGTTCGTCGGCATGGAGCACCAAGGATGTACTATCAAACAGTTGATCAGGAAGATCCCGATATAGACTATCTGGCGACCATCGACCCATTCTCCATTCTGTTGGGCCGTAGATGGTTTTCACCGTGAACTACCCTAGGGATAGTCTAGAATCCTTGTATTTCCTTTTACAACAACCTCTAACTTCGATACGATCTCATCTATGGCAGCCGTGGCTGACTGTATTGTAAGCATGTAACTATAGTGTACAACAATTATCCACCATTCGGCGAGAAGTCCATGACATCATGTTATCATGACGTATGGCATGGTCTTTTTGTTGCACGTTGTGCTGTACGAAGTCCTGCATTGAACTACTATATAACCACCCTCTTGTTCGAATTGTTCAGTAAAATTTCAGCATCTATCAATCCAAATCCAAAACCCTGTGTCTATCTTACCGACTATTCTCTCCCGCTGACCCCTCACGATGGCGACTGATATCGCTACACGGGAACTTCGTAAGCCCATTGATGTGGCTGAATATCTCTTCAAACGACTTCGTGAAGTTGGCGTTCGTGCAGTACACGGTGTTCCGGGTTAGTATTTACCACGACCGTTTGTTATGTGACAGCTAACAGTATCGATTCCCATAGGCGACTACAACCTCGTCGCTTTGGATTATTTGCCAAAATGCGATTTGGACTGGGTGGGAAACTGCAATGAACTTAATGCTGGTATGTCTGCCCTAAGTGTCAATTATGGAATCTTATGTGTGGTAAAGTAAAAGCATATGTCTCTAATAAGGCGTAGGATACGCTGCGGATGGATACGCTCGAATCAATGGGATTGCCGCTCTGGTCACTACTTTTGGAGTGGGTGAGCTCTCGGCACTCAATGCCATGGCAGGTGCATATTCCGAATTTGTGCCTATTGTTCACATTGTTGGTCAACCGCATACGAAATCCCAGAAGGATGGTATGCTGCTCCACCACACCTTGGGCAATGGCGACTTCAACGTCTTCACCAGAATGAGCGCCGACATCTCTTGTGCTCTTGGATGCCTGAATCAGACTCATGAAGTCGCAACACTCATCGACAATGCTATTCGGGAATGTTGGACTCGCAGCCGACCGGTCTATATTACTCTCCCTACTGATATGGTGACGAAGAAGATCGAGGGAGAACGGTTGGAAACTCCGCTTGATCTTACCCTGCCACTGAATGATCCGGAGAAGGAGGATTACGTGGTGGATGTTGTCCTGAAGTATCTGCATGCTGCGAAGAATCCGGTTATCGTAGTAGACGCCTGCGCTATTCGCCATCGTGTACTGGATGAAGTTCATGCTTTTGTGGAAAGCTCCGGACTACCCACTTTCGTCACTCCAATGGGTAAAGGAGCAGTGAACGAGACTCACAAGAACTACGGTGGTGTATACGCTGGCACTGGGTCGAATCCCGGCGTGCGCGAGCAGGTCGAATCTTCAGACTTGATTTTGAGTATCGGTGCTATTAAGTCCGATTTCAACACGACTGGTTTCTCCTACCATATCGGACAGCTTAACACCATCGACTTCCACAGTACATATGTACGCGTCCGGTATTCTGAGTACCCCGAAATCAACATGAAAGGCGTTTTGCGGAAGATTGTCCAAAGAATGGGCACCCTCAATGTTGGACCAGTTGCGCCGCCTTCGAATTTACTACCAAGCAACGAGGTGGACTCCGCAGAAACGGTGATTACTCACGCATGGCTCTGGCCTACGGTTGGGCAGTGGCTGAAAGAAAAAGATGTTGTTATCACAGAAACTGGTACAGCCAACTTCGGTATCTGGGACACTCGGTTCCCAGCAGGTGTTACCGCTATTAGTCAGGTCCTTTGGGGCAGCATCGGTTATTCAGTCGGAGCTTGTCAGGGAGCTGCATTGGCCGCAAAAGAGCAAGGCCGGCGAACCGTACTTTTCGTGGGAGACGGCAGTTTCCAGCTCACTTTGCAGGAGGTTAGCACCATGATTAGGAAGAAGCTCAACCCCATCATGTAAGTCTGACGTATGAGTGGTTCATACTTCATATTCGGCTAACATATATCTAGCTTTGTCATTTGCAACGAAGGTTATACTATCGAGCGGTATATCCATGGATGGGATGCAGTTTACAATGACATCCAGTCCTGGGATTTCCTGAGTATCCCCGTAGCATTCGGCGCGAAGGACAGGTATAAGGGTTACAAGGTCACAACCAGAGATGAGCTGAGGGACCTCTTTGCAAATGAAGAATTCGCCTCAGCACCCTGTTTACAGGTAGGTCACGACCCGTTTGCCCCCTATTTAGATTGCATTTTTTGATGCTAACGAAATGACTTAGTTGGTTGAGCTCCACATGCCTCGCGACGATTGCCCAGCGAGTTTGAAATTGACAGCCCAGTCGGCCGCTGAGCGGAACAAGCAACTTTAATTGTTTGAGAGCACGGGCTGTTCTACTTTCCTTCTTCAATGCTCCGAAATGGGTTTGATTTACATGCATGCTGCCCTTGAACACGCGAGCATTAAATTTGATTATGACGCTTGAATTAGAATGTTATGATAATAGTAATAGTTAGAATTTTATTTGTTTTCTTCGTTTTCTTCGTTTTTGTTAACCCTTGGACCAACTTTTACTGCTCAAACAAAGTATGGAAAATGGGAACAACACTATTTTCTGAGTTTGTGGAAAGGCTTTGTTTTCTTAAAAAATGGAATAAAGAAAAATTCTGGTGTATCTCAAGCTTTGTTCAAGTGCTGCTCAGGGGGAGGAAGAAATGTGGCTAGCTGTACTAGTCGCACGACTGTAGGGCTGAAAGGAAACGTTCACCAGTCAAAGTGGAGAAGATGAGTACTAGTTCTAGCTTCTGGTGAGGTGTTTCCATGCGCTATAAGTCCTAGACATTGCTAGTTTGTGTCAAAACGGAAGTTCCTGGCCAAAATGTCTCATTCTACTGCCTATCACAAACAGCAATTACTCGAGTTGAATCTTGTAGAAGTGATTCCTGCCCGTAAAATATGAACACAGTAATTTTAAAATGTTTCAGAAGAGGCGGCATCCTGGGACTAGAGCCTATATTCTAAAAGGTTCGTACGGAGTACTCCGGAGTACGTATGGTAGAAAATAATTAAAAGAAAGAAAAAAGCGGGTTCTTATCTCAATGCCACGTGATCCCCTAGGCGTAAAGGCGCTCCAGAGCTCCTCATGAAACATTCGGCCGTTCCTTGAGAGATTACCCCGACTTAATTGTGAACAGACCCTGTTATCTTGGTGTAGTTGGGAAGCTAATAACTTACTGTGGTGGGCGCCAAGATCTGACCAGCTGTCAATAAACCCATCGTGCTATCTCATCCCGACAATAATTAAGGCTATGGTATGTTTTATCTCCCCGTCGGGCCTTCTGATACCCCCTCCCTTCGATCCATTAAACTAGCATGCCTGCGATCAGGGGTTGAATTACCACGGCGTCTCAACATTATCGCTTACTTATTGAACCCTAGCTGCTTTTCAAGACAAAAATTTCTTGACCGATAAATGCTTCATTTCATTCCTACTACGCTCTCGATTTCCTCTGGGTTGCTTCTTCCGACGACGCCATCCGCGCAATCGAGGAAGTCGAAGTCAACAGCAACGGCTTACTCCTTGTAATCCCATGTGTGCATAATTTCCTCAAGAAACTGGGTACTATTCGGGACCTGAACTCAAGTCATTAATTGAAATTACACGGAAATGTTTTATTAGTGCCCAATACCATCCTTTTCTCCAATAGCAAGACCTGTTCCTCGAGTATCAGCGCGTCTCCAACGAAAGTCGTGACAGACAATCTCTCCGACGGAACAGTGCTGCCCATTGGGGCATTGATGATGAGGTTCACTTCCATGCCATAAAATACTAGCATTACGTTTGTTAGGACCCAGGGAAGCGTGCGCCGCGACGGAGAATACTCGGGGGATCCCTGGTTACTTTTAACGTACCGGATCGCACTGGTGTATCTCAAAGTCTGATACCATGGATGGCCAACGACAGCAACAATATATACCGGTTCAACCGCCTTCAGCGCAAGTCTCTCAGTCGCACATATTATTACCACCTCCCCCTCCACGATATCAGCCAGCACAGTCTCAGGGGATAGTGCCCCCACCACCGCCTGGGCCACCTCCAGGAACAGCGTTTGGCCCTCCAAAGATAACCAACCCACAAGTGCAACCTCAGAACACTCTTGGGTGGCAGCAAAACTGGGCGGCAAGGCAAGCGCTATCCCAAGGCTATCTTCCTCCTCCCCCACCTCCCCCATTGGTCTCTGCGAATCAACACCCCTATAACCGAACGCCTTTGTCGATTCCTTCTGGCGAAGGTCGTACCTCCGCAACTTATGTCCCCCAACCTGGGACTTTCGGCCCGGGTGTCGGAATACCTGCATTCGACGCGCATCCTATTCCAGCATACGACAATCAAGGAACCCTAGTGGGTGGCGATCGGCAAAGACCCCAAGTTAGTCAATTGTACGAATATCCTAGTCCTGAATCAACATACAAACGAGATGGTAACATCCCACCTACGCCGTCGAGTCGCACCATCCCCTCGGCTCTTCAAGCCTTTAATGATGGTGTCCACGACCAATACTCCATGATTCAAAATTCACAACCGCAAAACCAAGGACAAACCACAGAGCTCACAAAGACTTCGAGCCACCGCCATAATAACAGCAACACTTTACCTGGTGGCATGTCACCTAGTGAGGCTGCTGCTCAATGGCCTCTCGAAAGGGTTCTACTATGGCTTGCAAAGAACGGGTTTTCCAAGGACTGGCAAGAAACTTTCAGGGCCCTAGAACTTCAAGGGGCTGATTTTATCGAATTAGGTCATGGTCTCAATGGCCGGCCGAACTTGGGTAAATTGCATAATGTCGTGTATCCTCAACTCGCGAAAGAGTGCGAAAACAGTGGGACTGGCTGGGATCAAGCGCGCGAACGAGAGGAGGGAAAGCGTATGCGCAAGCTAATCCGTCAAATTCAGGAGGATGGAGGCTACGATGCTGGGATACCCGTTTTAAAACAACGCGACTCGCAGACACTACCAGGCAGTGCTCCTGAGCGAGCCTTAGAGGCTTCCCCCAAGCTTACACATGAACCGGTATCTGCCGGTCCTGGCACGAATAGCCCCAATCTTAAAACATTACAGCCTGTTTTTAATCAAAGACAGAGCGCGCAAATGCGTTCTTTCACGTCTCCTATCCCCGCTAGCTATGATCATATGTCATCGGAGCCCAACCCAAACGATGGCACAAATTGGACTCGGTCGGACTTCTCCCGGGCTGCTTTATCTAATATTGGTGGTGACCATCGAAGACAAAGCCCTTCAATTTCCAGTGACGGTGGGCCTTTCCAGCCTCCTGTTCGACCATACGAGGACAGCCCCAAGAGCAGTAGTCCTGCTACACAATTTGCCACTCTTGCACAACAGGGAGTTTCGTCGTCCACAGGTGACTTGGGTGTCAGGTTTGAGCACTCTCGTGGTAACAGCTCAGACTCGACTACGGGCCGCCGTTATTATGAATCGATCAAACAAGACAGTACTCGCCCTTCACCTCAAGATCCCTACAACCGTCAATTGCCTGGGGACAATCCCTCTTCTTACTCAAAAGACCATAGCAATCGTCTTTTACATTTTTTTAAGAAGAGATCAAAAACCGGTGATTCCAACCATCCATCTCCGGAAGAGCAATTTTTGGAGTCCCCAACCAGCCCAGTGAACATGCGCCAGAATGCCTCTCACCTTCCATACACCCGGCCAAATTTTAGCAGTAGCGACATGTCCTTAGGTGAACGTCCATCGTCTTCGTCCATTTCAGACCACGAACGGCTAGCCCTGCGAGCAAAGTCTGCACAGAAAGGGAGGAGGTGGGCTTTTGCGACATTGGATGGATGGAACTACCGTTTAGTGGACATCACCGATACGGAATCTGTGGAGAATTTACGTGCTACTATCTGCCAAGACCTTGGGATATCTGATTGGACTGGCGCTCAGATTTTCTTGACTGAGCCAGGACAAGCAGAGCATGACGAACCCTTGAACGACACCAACTTGGCTGCCTGTCGGAGAACGAGGTCGGATTCGTTCGGTTCCCTGAAATTCTTCGTGCGAACATTACATACGCCTGCCGCTGCAAGCCATTCTCCACACGTTGCAGGCCTCGGAGTTACATTCCCTGAAAAGCATACGGCCTCGCCCACAAGTGGACAGCATCATCTGCACCGAAAACCGCTGGATGACGAAGCTCTGAGCAGGATTTCGAAGCCTACTTCTCCACAAGTGACCTCGCGCCAACAACAATTGAGAGCCCCGGCTGTTAAACTCCCCGCCCGTGATGTATCGCAAGCTTCACTTGCGGCGTCTCCAGTGGATGGCGGCCAAGACACTGGATATCCTCTTGACCCAGATAAAGCGGACCTGCTAGCTCGCCACGAGGAGCACAAGCGGGAAGTCGAGAGGAAACAGAAGGCCTATCGGATCTCTAAAGTCTCATCCGTACCGCAGCCGAGAAAGGATGCTTATGGCGAGACCGGCTATAGACGGGAAGGAGTTATTGATTTTGATTCGCCCCGTATATCTCCCTATGAAGACAAAAAGGCAGAAACTCTGGTGCCGCTCCGCAAACCTCCCACAGCGCCTCATGAATCTCATACTCTCACCAAGGTTAATTCGTTAAGGAAGAAAGACTCTGACCGCCCACGTGTTCAGCCACCTGCTCAAACCCATGGCCTTGGAGCAGTTTTAGCTAGTGTTGGTAGGATGACTAGCGCCATAGGAACGCCGTCGCCTTCAGTACCCACACCACAGGGAGCTAATGCTGCAGGGCCTTCCGATAGTAATACACCAGGTAAGCTGAATATCCTGTTTTGAGGTCCTGCGCTTTGTGTTCTGTTTTCCTTTTATCTCAGACCAAGAACCCGTTGTCATACACCTATGCCTAATAATAGTACTAGATGAGTCAAGAAACGCCTCACAGTCACCTGCAGAACAAGACAACCAAGAGACCCCAACGTCTCACATCAATGGATCACCTACTAAGACTCCCATTTCTGAAGAGCCTAGACCGACAATACAGTCCCGCAAGTCTTTTGGACCCGAGTTTGATTTCGAGGAGACCAATGTCTCCTTCCAACGCTCGCCAATGCCACAGGAGGTCTCCGATGACGATTCGGATGACGGCCTTTTTGCAATACCATTAGCAAATAGCAAGTCTCCTATAAAGGAGAAAGAACCTATGTCTGCTTTCTCCGACAGTCAGAAGAGATCAACAAAGCCATCACTTACTGTGAACACGGAGAACAGATTAAGGAAGGGACTCTCCGTGAGCTTCAGATCGCCTAGCGCCACCCGCGAAACTTTTGCTGGCCCTGGCGGTGACGCAGACCCTCGACAAGGCTCGTTCTCCGATATGACCGCTTCGCCTGAGGAAGAGAAGCCCCCTCGGAGGGATTCGTTCGCTCGAGGCGATATCTGGGCAAGCAGACCTCCGGTAGAAGGCGTTATCGAATACCTGGATGACTTCTTCCCCAACATTGACCTCGATGCGCCTTATCTCGACGGGCAACAAGGCGCATCGCCTCCCTCCTCCCCAGCTAACAGAGTTGCCGCCGAGAACGAGCTGAGCCAGAAAGAAAGGCCGCCGCCACCTTCCATTCCTAGTGACACCACTATGAGTTCGGGCGAGCCGACCATCAAGGCACCAGACTCTAACATTGTTGCTCGACGTAACGTTAACCGCTCCGGCGGACTTACCCGAATGAAGTCCATTCGTGAAGTTGCTAAGGGTGCCAACCAGGCCAGCAGGAATCGGAGCGTTACATCTTCCACAGGAAATCAGAAATCCGGTGACATCCTCCGGCGTAAAAGTACCAAGATGTTCGGAGCAAGAATTATGCAAATCAGCCCTAAACCTGGTAGCCGACTTAGTCAACTTGACCCTATCCCTCAAAACAATGCCCCTTCCACAAGTGTTCCCCAGAGGCAGCCCACGTTCCGTATCATTCGTGGTCAGCTTATTGGCAAGGGGACATACGGCAGAGTCTATCTGGGCATGAACGCGGATAATGGTGAAGTCTTGGCTGTTAAGCAGGTGGAAATCAATCCTAGGATTGCCGGACAAGACAAGGATAAGATGAAGGATATGGTCGCTGCTATGGATCAAGAGATCGACACAATGCAACACCTCGAACATCCCAATATTGTACAGTATCTCGGATGTGAGCGGGGTGAGCTGTCTATCTCAATCTACCTCGAGTATATTTCTGGTGGCTCCATCGGTAGTTGTCTTCGCAAACATGGAAAGTTCGAGGAGAGCGTCGTGAAATCTCTTACACGGCAGACCTTGGGCGGACTAGCCTATCTCCACAATCAGGGTATCCTACATCGTGACCTGAAAGCGGACAATATTCTTCTGGATTTGGATGGGACGTGCAAGATCTCTGATTTCGGTATTTCAAAGAAGTCAGACAACATCTATGGGAATGACTCGACGAACTCCATGCAAGGATCGGTATTCTGGATGGCGCCGGAGGTCATTCAGTCTCAAGGACAAGGTTACAGCGCCAAAGTGGATATATGGTCTCTCGGGTGCGTGGTGTTGGAGATGTTCGCAGGCCGACGGCCATGGAGCAGAGAAGAGGCCATCGGTGCTATATTCAAGCTTGGAAGTCTCAGTCAAGCCCCTCCAATTCCTGAGGATGTGTCCATGAATATCAGCCCAGCGGCGCTCGCATTCATGTATGACTGCTTTACTATGTACGTGTTCCCCTTTCCCCCTCCTCTCATTTGCAATTCGTATTGACAAAAGTCTCGACTAGTGATTCACTCGATCGGCCAACCGCTGAGACTCTCCTCACCCGCCATCCATTCTGCGAACCAGATCCAAAATACAATTTCCTGGACTCTGAACTCTACGCCAAAATCCGTCATGTTCTTTAGAGTACCCTTTGATTTGAAGCATTCTCAATGAAGCGCGTATATATGTACTGTACCTATATGAACCGTATCTTCTAGACTAACTTGGATTCCACTTTTCTGGATATCGGCTACTTTGATAAGGGTACTCTGGCCCTAACTCAGTGAGTAGTTTGCTTTCACAATATAGCTCATTTGGAGGTTCTGTTCAATGAGCTAAGTCTTTTTTATTTCTTATTAGGTACAAGTCTTTACCTCCCTTATAAGCATACCTATCTATTAAAAGTAGATAGTCACCGAGGAGGGCTTAGCCCAAAGGCCCTGGCGCAGGCAGGCGGATCGAGCGACGAAAAGGACTAGAAGATAGAAGGGGCCGATAAGGCCCCTAGAGACCACCTGGAGGCAGAGGCCTACGGCCACTGCCGAGGACCATGTGTTTGTCATAGCCAAGGCTCTATATGGACTTAAACTTGAATAATAATGATAATAAAAATAGATAGTGCTATTAAATTTGCCTTTTCCGAAACCTTTCAAATGTTTTGATTTGTCCATGCACACTGATTGATTGGATTTCTCCTCTAGCTATGGATGTACCGTACTACCTTGTTTTAGCGGATTGCGCACTATCTGTCGAAACTTATTTAGCTCTACTAGAAGATCTATGACTGATGATAGCCTTAATACATAAAGCATAGTGAATCTTCAACAACGGTGTCTCGTACTTTTTGTTCTTCCGGCTCCGTCTCCATAGTAGCCCTCGTCTCTTGAGCAAAGTGTCTGCGTTCCCTCCGCAACGCCATCAGTATTGCTAAGCTCCTCAAGCCCTTCCTTCCACAGACGTCAACGCTCTGAACAGAGCCCAGTCCGAAGGACCACTCTGACTACAATTAGGTTTCACATCCTGATGGAATAAACCCGCATAGTGAGATCCAGCCCGTCATAGTAGCAATATCTTCCTTCTGACCTGGCAAGAAGCTGGTCTCCGACCAGGATGCGCATGTTCTTGCCGATATATCTACCACACAATCTTCCTCCTGGGAGCTTGCTATATGTTGAACTAAAGATGAGTCACTTAGTAGATATGGTTAGGGTCATGACACTGCTCGGTATTTATATGGAATTCATTTTGGTTGACGTCATATGCACTAATGGCTCAAAAGGAAAATAATCTCACAAATTTTGATACAACAGAGCCATCGCTCCAACAATTAAATAACCATTGGCCAAGTCATTGTCAGAGGAAGGCAGCTGTATGACAGGCTTTCCTATCTCACGCCTCGCAAACCTTTTGTACGCATGAGGAACCTCTTCGAGGCTGTGTAGAACTTCATCTATAATAAAGCTCGGTTTCGCTCTACCACACTCTATCAGTCTCTGCAAGATGGGTTGCAGCCTACATGTCTCAGCAACCCCACCATTGATCGAAAGGGCTTTGATCCAGAGAAGGCCCGCAGAAACCATAGTCGAGATCATGCTCTGCGGATGGGGGGAGCTTGAAGCATGATGAATCTGCCAAAGGAACGCGGATGTACTGTGCTGGTATCGACAATGAGTATATGCACACACATAAAAGCTCGAATTATACGCACCTTGCGTGTCTCCAAGGTCAGGTCCAAAGTCGTCTCCAAACCCAGGCAGATCAACAGTGGTGGGAGGTTAAAACGTCAGACAATAGGTTAAGTAGCCACGCAGGCAGTTCTCACAGTACCCGCAGCTGATAATTCCTACTGTGACGCGGTCCCCGACCTTTAGTGACCTGACCTCTTCCCCCTGAACGATAGTACCGATCCCTTCGTGGCCCATGGTCCACGGCGGGTTCTTACTGCCCGCGAGCCCGCGGTAGGTATGCAGATCTGAACCACAGATGGCAGAGGTCGTGATGCGAATCACAACATCATTGGGATCATTGATTCGGGGAATTGGCTGGTCTTCCACAGCCATGTGGAAGGGCTTACCTTCCCAGACGATGGCTTTCATGGACTTGTTTGATTGATTGCTTGACATGTTTGCAAGTGGCTGAAGACCGAATCAACAAGTAATACCTCAGATAGCTAATGAAGATGTAGTGATACTGAGACTTGATCTGAATGTATATTCATGGATATTTATAAAAACTTTCATATGTTCGAATCACAACGGTCTTTAAATACCTGCGTGAGAGAGCATCTGCCTACAGTGAAGTTTGTCAGCATCAGCAAGATCAAGGCTGCATGTAGACGAGTTCTTTTGACTGAGATTATGATGGTACCTTAATACGGGGACTCCGAGTTGACTGACGGCCTGCTATACATCGGCGATGCCGAGATGGCACACCTGCCTCGTATTTGTAGGCCCTCGTCCATCCCCAGGAAACAGGAACCTTCTGCGCTAGCTATTCCCTGATCTATAACATGGAATTCATTGTGAGCGAGAGGGTTAATATGGATGTATGAGAAGTCCCTTACTAGTACCTAATGGGAAGATCTCGTGTCAACCATGGGGTTACCACACCTACACGTAGAAATTGCAGGGCTTTGGTTCGTCTGGAAATCGGTCACTGGAATGACGATACCCGAGGCTAAATTGCTCGGTGGGCTAATCTCATCACAATGGCGCTCAGTAGATCTTTGATGTATGGTCATATAACTACCTTGGGTTCTAGGTAGAATTACTATACTGCTATTCCTGAACACATTCGATGCCACGACCTCGGGTTCGCTAGCTTCAGTAGTTGCTCCCTAGAAGTCCTATTATTATTGCTACCAATTCACTAAAGCTCGCCGTGCATCCAATTATCTAATGCTTACTATTAGCTATTTCTTGATCTGCAGACGCCTATGCCCTACATATTATCATAGAACAAAAGAAAGAATAATACAATCCTTATCAACTCCAATACAGCAGTAGACCACGGCAAAGAGTTCCTTCCTAGTTCTTAGCCAGCAAAACCTTGCAATCCGGATCAAGGATTCGCGCCAAGTCTGCAATCTCACTGTGATCGCGCGTCGTCTTCATTCGATGACACCAAGTAATCTGCTTCTCCTCTCCCTCTTTACTCGATTCGAAAAGAAACTCACCACCATTCTGCGAAGAATCACCACCTTTCGTTGCCAGCCCACTGGAGATCTGCCACAAGCCTTGCCAGATTGACTCCACAACAATGCGTAACATACTCTTGCGGATGTACTCTGGGCGCGATCCGAGGGCCAAAGTTTTAGCCATTGCCAGATCATCATACAGTTTGCCCGTCGGGTCAGCGTAGATCGGGAATGGACAGCCAGTTTCGCCGACGTAGACATCTATCAGGCCGGGATCGCCGCAGCCGATAATGACGATAGATGTGCTTTTCGGTAAGCGGAGCAGGTCGTCTCGTCGAACTGACTCCGCAAGAGCGCGGACGAATTCTTGGCAGCTCTTTTCCATAGAGAATTATTATTCCCCGTTAGACATATTTTACTTTTCATCGACTGTCTTTATGGCGGGTATCGTCTGGCCGATGGAGTTCGATTTAAAGCAGGCGGGAGAGAAGCTTACCCCACAGAAAAAGTGCCGGATGAAGATTACAAGCACTCGGCGGGTAGAGTCAGCCCCGCTGTAGAGGTCCTTGAAGGGGACCGTGCTGCCTTCGCGATCTAGCACCGTGTAGTTTCCAACCTGGTGACAGGTTTCTGCGGATGGTAGCTGGTCACTTGCCACTAGTTTGGGATCGGCCACTGTCGCGGTTTTTGGACCGTCATTTTGCGACGTTGATGTCTTCGGGGTAGGTGTTGTCTCTACTTCGCTCGCCATGAGCCTGCGTAATCAAGGTGAGTATGTTGCGTTGGGTAGCTAGCCATCAAGGGAGCACTTACAGTCGGGTGGAGATAGCAATAACTCTAACAGCCCTAGGCGCGATTTATGTAACGTGATCAGCTACCCCACCTTGACTACAACGAACTAGCCAATCAGTCGCTGCACCTCCACATGGTCTACAAAGTAGCTACATCTGATGCTGACTGCTTACTCTCAACTTTGTGGATATGAAACGATATGTACACAGTGATTGGTTGAAGACCGGATAAATTCAATGGTTGGATACTATTAATACATTTGTGTGACGATGGACCTTCGAATGCAAGACCTTCCCGCCTCATCTTACTCTGGCAAAGAGTTCTGGATGCTGTCTCACTCAGGGAGCCAGAGCCCCAGTTCTCTAAACCCCTCCTTCCCTTAGCCTGCCCTACAGCATTTGGGCATACGAGTCCGCTTCTCCCCCACGCTGCCTACCTAACAAAACAAGGATATGATGTCTCCTTTATCGGCGGTGCTGAGTTCGAAGGCGCTGTCCAGCGTACCGGTGCAACATTTTTTGAGACAGAAAACACATTCACCCCAGATTTGCTAGAGGAAGAAAAGACCCTCCCCGAAGGTCCACCGCACTTCATCTGGGGTCTGGAGAAGTACTTCATTGACTCTACACCAACACGAATGAGGACGCTGCAGGCCGTACTTGAGAAACTCCGCGAGCAGCACCCCGGTGGCGAGGTCATTATCGTGCAGGAAACCATGTACATGGGCACCTGGCCATTCGTGCTCGGCGCGGCTCTACCGAGGGGCAACGACCGACTCCAAAGATAATCATGGTCCGGGTTTGCCGCCGGACACGAGTGCGGAGGGACGCGCACACAACGCTGCTATGTACGAGGCCATGAAAGCTCCGCTTGCAGAGCTGCCGATGTACATTAACGCTATATATGAGGGGCTCGGTGCTCCTGAGAAAGCAGGAGAGCCAATTCTTGATTTCTGGTCCACGGGCCTTGATGTCATGGTGCAGCCGTATAGTCCGAGCTTGGAGTACCCACGAAGTGACCTGTTGCCCAAGATTCGCTTCATTTGCGGGACACCGCGCAAGGAAATCGATGCATGGGTGTCACTACCAGCGTGGTGGGGTGAGCTAGAGGCCAACAAAGCAGGCAGCAAGCCGAAGAAGGTGGCGTTCATCACCCAAGGCACGGTCATGGTCAATTACCATAACTTGTTGATACCCACAATCCAGGCCTGTGCTGACAGGGACGATATATGGTCGTCGGGGTCCTAAGCGTGAAGGGTGCGGAACTGGACAGCTTCGAGTTGCCAAAGAATGCAAAGATTGTCGACTATTTGCCTTAGGATGCAGTTCTGCCGTATGCCGATGTGTTTGTTGCCAACGGAGGATACGGCCGCTTCATGACAGGCGTCATGCATAGTGTACCAATGGCCATGGCTGGAACAACAGGCTTCTACAAACTGTTTAGCAACGGAAGCTTCCTTGGCAGCTAATTCGCTAACACTTTGACTTTTGCCTTGATAGAGGACAAAGCTGAGGTGTCGATGCGTGGTGAGTGGGCTGGAATCGCCGTCAACCTGCGGACGAACACACCTAGCCCTGAAGCTATCCGCGATGGTGTGGACAGGATTCTGATAGACGTAAATTCAAGGCTCGTGCCTTGGAAATCCGACATGAGAATGAGGAGCTGAACTGTGTGGTTCAACTCGAGAAGGTCATCACTGGGCTGACTAGCTAATTTTAGTCTTTTTGGGCTTGATCTTCCTAGCTCGCGCCATGTTTAACGCCTGCTGTACCTTCCCATGTATCCTCCTGGTTGAGATCCAGTAGGCAGTCCAATGAGCAAAACGAGATCAGAATTCTCGGGTACATATCAACTCACTCTCTGCAAAACTTTCACGTATTGGTGCAGTCTCAAGACTATGACGAGTCGAGTCTTTGATTCTTTCCATGAATAAGGTATCCTATTCACGGGCCCAGGGAACATATCCATTATTTCTCCACCGTTCACAATGCCTTTCCTGTGCAGGCTTCTATATATACATTCAAGTTCTTGGTATCTAATCGGAAGCCAAGAGACTAGGGAGTCGGGGTCCCTAGACTACCGCTCCTGCTCCTACTTCTACTGGTAACGCCATCGTCATCTTCTCCAGAAACACCAACTCGGAAAATGCTCTCACACCACTCCGCAAATGTATCCACATCCCATACAGTGTCTTCTCTCCCCCTACCCTTCTTATTCACGGCATATCCTTTACCCTTCTCCGAAGAAGTGTACTTAGCAAAGAACTCTTCGTATATCTGGATAACACGGTCTTGTACGGCACCAACTAACGTTTCCCTCATTCGGACATCGTCGAGGTAGTCACTGAGGATCTTCCGGAGATTCGGTACCTCTTTCTCTATGTTTCGGCATGTAGGATAGATCAGTTCTCCGCGCTGCAAGTTCCTGGTGTCGACGAACTTGGCTGGGAGGGATGCCGTCATTGTATTAGCAAATCCGTTGATGAAATCATTGATGACTGTTCGAAGTCGTCCATCTAATTCAACCTTTGCATCTAACATGTTCTCCACGACTCGAGGTAGAAGGCCATGGCCGACAAGGCGCATCAAGTTGCGAGGGTTGAAAAGACCACCGCGTTCTCGTAGTTCCCAGAATGTGCTCGTGACGCCTGAAAAGTCGAAGGAAACTTCTGGTGCGACGTATTCTATGTCAAAGGCAACTATCTGTTGTTTCAAGATGAGAAGGTGGCTCATCAGGAAGAGTTGACCATCGGTGCCGGATTTGTTAGAGATCAGAGAGCTCGCATGATGGAGGGAAATGTTGGTTTGGTGGACGATTTGATGCGCCAAATCATCAAATACAGTGGACTAGGGGCATTTCATCAGCACACATAGATTGACTAGTTGAGATAGAGGACGGAACTTCCGTACATTTACAAGGCGGTAGATTCTGCTCAGGAGCCAAATGGCTTTCCGTAAGGTCGGGTACCAGTTGCTGAGAGAGACTTGCGATTCAAAATCCCACTTCGAATCTCGCTCGGGCGGCGAGTCCTCGTCGTCGTCGGGTTGCTTTGTTAGTTTGGAGGCGTGGTTCGCCAGAGCTTCAGCAGGTGCGACCTTCCTACCCGAAATTTGCCCTTCAGTAACTGAAATTGAAGCCTGTCTATTGCGTGCAGGGTAATCAAGATCCTCGGGACGAGGCTTGTATCGTTCGATCTCGTCGCGAAGGAAAGCTTGAGCGCGAAATACGAGCCGAGTTTGAACGTCCTCCAGTGCAGGCTGAATTAATGTAGAGAAGTCGAGTTGATTGGCATCGGTAGGCTCGGTTTCTTCATCCTGGTCGAATAGGTAACGAGTTTGGAGGAGAGCGCAGAGTTGGCAAAGTTTGACAATCTTGTCTTCGTGGATGATTCTTGGTTGAAGGTGATCGTAAAGAGGCTCACAGATTGTCTCCAGAAAGTCATACAAACCTCCCTGCCCATGAAACCATTCCGCCCACAAATCAAACTCGTCCAAACATACACCGCGGATATAGCTGATACTACCCCGAGCGAAAGCAACTAGATCCGTTGACGTGCTTGGGGCCTGTGCAATATCATTGAGCTTCTTTCGCACTAGTGGTACAATCAGTTTGCCACGTATAGCTGCATAATTGGCATGCAGTTCATTGAGAAGACTTTGATATTCAGCTTCCGTCCCCTGGTCCGGATCCAGGGGAGGAACTGCTCTCTTCTGGATTTCGAGACCAATCTGCTTCAATTCAGGCGCGCCAACCCTAAACTTCGCGTAGAGCAGGGCAGACATGGTAGTATCATTAAGCTGTTTGTCTGCAACCTTTTTTGAGACACCAAGGTATATGTCTCGAAGCGCAGAAACGAAGTGTCCCCGGATAAGTGTGAGGGCACGTGTCATAAGGAGTCTATACCTGGAGCGGTACACACTCGCCTCTTTTTGATCGGTCTATAAGAGAAGGTTCAGCCAAGGTACAAGACACAAGATCGCACTCGAATATAGTACTGACGTTTATTTCCATGTAGTCCAAACATTCGTCAAGTCGCTTTAGCATATCCGAGAATTCCTGACCACGAACAGTATTGCCAGCACCTGGAGCGTTGAGCCTTCTCGAAGCAGGGTCCAGAAAGTCATAGTAGTAAAGGTTGTCCTGGATTTCCGTAGCTAGTTCCGAGTCGCGATTCTGCGCAGAGAGGAGCCCTTCGCATTGTTTCTGAAAACTGGACGTCTGCAATTCTACTGCTTTAAAGTCTTGCGATAGGTTGGAGAGGAGGTTCAGAGTAGATGAGGTATCGGAAAGTAGCGTATCAAGGTGCGATTTCGACATCTGAAGTTCATGAAGGCAGGCTCTAATTACAAAACGTGTCAGACACCAGGCTGTTTGAAGGTCCTCCGAATGACTTCGCAGCATGACGCTTACTGGTACTCATCATAGCTAGTCTCAAGCAAATTGTCTTCCAAATCATTATACCATTCGGTAAAATCAAGTTCATTCTGAATATCCGCGATTGAGTCCAACCCATCCGGCACTTCCTCAGCTTCATCGGTGTCCTTGCCTATCAGTTCTAAAGGCGGACGGGATGGGACAGTTTGCCGACGAGATCGTTGTCCCGCAGTTTGTTGACGCATTGTGAGGTTGGAGGCAAGGAATAAAGGAGTACAAACAGTCTTGCGCTTATGCCTCTATATGAAAATGCAGAATCTCATATTCAACCTCATGTGTAAGAAAGATACCCCTGAGAATTAGCCAAACTACCTTCGTGATTAGGGACAGTTCTCCATGGCCGCTTTGATGCGCTATTCTGCCGTCGCATTCCGCTTCCGCTACTTGACGCAACAGATAAGCCGACTGGAAGCTGTTAAAACCTGACCCAGAAACATCATTACACCTGGATTTTACAAAACAAACAATGTGCGCTTATTGAAGAAAGTGTAGTACATTATGTGGACATCTCGCGCGCGACAACCTGTGACAAATACTGTCACGGTCTCACGTCGTCTTCCTAGAAGTACACGGCCTGCCGTCATACCTTGGCGAAGGTGTTATGCCAGCAACGGCTTCAATATTAGCAATGGTCAGAAGGCGTCTCATCAGCCTGGATCTTCTTCAAGTTGGATTCGGACTTCTCTAGGTCTGGTGGGAACAGGCGCTGCTGCATTTGCTGTCTACACATATGCGACAACCGATAAAAGTCCTGCCGGAAGCCAGGCAGACATAAAGGCTCATGATTTTTCACAGGCTACTGAGCAACTAGGCTCGCAATATGTTCAACACAAGAGAAGCTTAAAAAGCCCTGGTGTCTATGTTTGGGGCACCAATGCTCATCGCGTTGTGGATCCAGATTCCAAGGAGACCATTATCAAAACACCCCGAAGAATTTCTTATTTTGACGGTCAGGTCCTAAGAGACCTTAAGCTCTCCGACATATCCGGCGCTGCAATTGCTGAAAACGGTGACTTGATTCAATGGGGCAAGGGCTATTCGGAGTCTGACTTTAAGCCCACGAAGACCCTAATTGGCAAGAACTTGACTTCGCTGTGCCTGTCAAACGACCGAATCCTCGCATTGTCATCGGACGGCAATGTCTACTCTCTCCCTATCTCGAAAGATGATCAATCTTCCGGTCGGAAACCTCAAGAGAGCTCTTGGATACCTTTCTGGTCCGGACAATCTGAGGTAAGCTACAGGTCACTCCAGCCAAGCTTAAGACTGGGTGAAAAGGTGACTGCGCTCAGTGGTGGGCTGGAACATGCGCTTCTCTTGACTAACTACGGTCGTGTTTTCGCTGTCGCTTCTTCTACAGAGAGCTATCCTTCTTTTGGACAGCTTGGCATCCCCGGGTTGACTTGGGCAACCCGACCTAAGGGGCCAGTGGACATGTGTCATGAGATTACGGAACTTAAGAGTTCCAAAATCGTTCAGATTGCTACCGGGGATTATCATTCTCTGGCGTTGAGCAAGGATGGCAGCTTGTTTGCTTTCGGAGACAATTCTTTCGGACAGTTGGGTATGGCAATAGACTCCTCACTGCCTTTCAATGATTCACCTACACCAGTGCCCATCAAGAGCCTTTATAAGGGCAATATCTGGTTCCCAAAAGTAACTAAAATTGCGGCTGGGGGTGCCAACAGCTTCTTCGCAGTGGATACAAAGCGGATCGTGGGTCCAGGCGAAAACCCCTCCGCTGTCCGCGATCTAGACCGTATTACGGCTGATATCTGGACCTGCGGAAGAGGAATCTGGGGTGCACTTGGCAATGGAAAATGGACTCATCTGCAGGATGCTCCCACCAAAGTGAAAATGTTAAGTGGTCTCTTTGAGTACGATGAACGTACGAAGAACCTGACACCTATTCGACTACGCGAACTATCGGTCGGAACGACACACGTATCAGCAGTAATGGATAACAATGCTCACCTGGATGCATCGCCCAGCGATACTCTGAACGATACCAAGGAATGGGGCTATGATGTGCTTTGGTGGGGAGGAAATGAGCATTTCCAACTTGGCACGGGAAAGAGAAGTAACCAGTCCAAACCAACATATATTAATGCACCTCCGGAAGGAAAAGGAGTGGAGGCTGAGCAGGAGGCACGACTCCAGCTTATGCCTCGTCATAAGGGCAAGGTTGGTTCCCGCACAGTGAGCATGGAGCAGCGCGTGGAGTGCGGGAGACGCATTTCGGCAATCTACTCTTCTGTATAGCTTGCCTCAAAATCCCTTGCATGCTTGGCTGTATTATGACAACTACAATTCTCAAAAGCAATAACTGACTTATTGTACAATACTGTTATCTATTAATGAACTCGATGCAAAATTTATTCAAGAAAACTATGTTGAAAAGTAGACCGTGCAAACAGGCCAAACACGTGTTTAGTGGATTCCGCGGAAACGCTTGGACCACCGCTTATCCCAAAAATTTCCAGCGCGAAAGATTGAATGGGAACTTCTCTCACTCAACCACTTCATACCCCCAACGGTCCCATCATGCCTCGCGAGCATCAAAAAAGAGGTCGCCGAGCGGCTGAGAAAGCCGGTAAAGATGTCACCAAGCGAAAGCGCGAGGAAGCGCCCGAAGAATTAATTCCGAAGCGTATGAAACCGACCGCCGACGAGTCAGACGAGATCAATGAAGGCGCGGACTATATACCTCTCGATATGCCTAACGAAGAGAACCAACATGACGCGCCTATGGGTGATATGCCCGGGGGTGACATACCATTTTTTGGTCTCTTGGATCCCGACGAGCAGGAATACTTCTCGCGAGCGAATGAAGTGTTGGAATCGAACCAGTTCGAAGACGCAGAAGAGCGGAGAATATTCATTGATAGTGTCTATAGAGAAGCCAGCGGGAAGGAATTGAAGGTTGCTTGCAGTCAATCATGCTCGCGGCTCATGGAAAAGTTGATTTCCTTGTCGGATATTCATCAAATTCGGAGACTTTTCAACAAATTTATTGGCCATTTTCTGCACCTAGTGCAGCATCGCTTTGCCAGTCACTGCTGCGAGACACTGTTCACTCATGCTGCGCCCGGTGTGACGCAAAAGCATTCGAAGTCGAATGGCGGAAGAATGGATGTGGATGAGGAAGAGGAGCCTGAGCCTGAGCTATCATTGGCGGAGATGTTCATTAAGGTGGTCGAAGAACTAGAGGGAAACTGGGGCTACCTCTTGACAGAGCGCTTTGCCTCTCATACGATCAGAGTTTTGCTTCTTGTGCTTGCAGGTGAGCCGGTGGACGGTTCAGCGAACGATTCGGTTGTCGCAAGCCGTAAGAAAGAGAGACTAGGTGTCCTCCATGAAGAGGCTCAGACTAGGGAAGCCACGGCGCAGAAAAGGGATGTACCGAAAGAATTTGAGGCTACCTTGAGGAAAATCATGAAGGACATGGTCTCCGTGCTCGATGATACATATCTACGAGCGCTCGCAACTCATCCTGTTGGCAATCCAGTGCTTCAGGTGCTGGTGTCTTTGGAGCTCTCCCATTTTGGAAAGTCAAGTGCCAAGGATCCGAATTCCATCACAAGACGATTGATTCCAGATGAGAACTTTGAAGAGGGTTCTGAAACTACAACATTTGTTCGCGGGTTACTTTATGATCCAGTAGGGTCTCGCTTGCTTGAAACCGTCGTACGATGCATGCCCGGAAAGGCGTTCAAGGGTCTCTACAAGAACTTTATCCGCGATCAAATCACTTCTTTTGCCCGCAATATCACCGCTGGGTATGTTATGCTTCGGATACTAGAAAGACTTGGAAAAGATGATCTTAAAGAGGCCATGGAACGAATTAGTCCTCAGGTTCCTAGCCTTCTCGAGCGATCAAGAATGGTCGTTCCTAAAGTGTTGATTGAGCGATGTGTAGTCCGTGGAGTTGACATGGCCCCCCTTGCTCAAGCACTAGAGGCTGCTTACGATAAAGATCCTGCCCGAAGGCTGGAACAAATCCTGCGGCTTGATGGTGCAACTCAAGAGGAACCGGAAGAAAAGCCGAAGGATGCCGACACACCTTCCAGTCAAGCGTCTGCAGCAGAGAGGCTACACGGTTCGCTACTTGCGCAGGCAATGCTCACTGCCCCCGGGCCAATAAGTGGCCTTATATACTCGAGCTTGCTGGCACAATCACCGGAGTCCCTCATCCAGCTCGCCATGGACCCTACTGCATCTCGTGTACTGCAGCAGGCCCTCACACTTCCGACATCTACCCTTCAATTCCGTCGACAGTTTGCTCCGCGCTTCACAAGTCACTTGAAGGAACTTGCTCTGGACAGCAGTGGATCTCACGTGGTAGATGCGCTCTGGCCCGCCACCAAGGACGTCTACTTTATCAAGGAGCGGATGGCTCAGGAACTGGCGCAGCATGAGCTAACCCTTCGGGACTCCTTCGTCGGTCGCGCCGTCTGGAGGAACTGGGTGATGGACCTTTACAAACGACGACGGGGTGAATGGGCTATGAAAGCCAAAGGTATCGATAACACCAATGACTCTGGAGAACGGCCCAAGTCTAAGATCGAACTGGCACGAGCTAAGTTCGCTGCAAAGGCAGCAGAAGAGGATGCGAAGAAAGGTACGCAGAATGGCGCAGCTGCCCAATCATAATTGAGTCCAATTTTATATTTAGCGATTCTCTGAGGGATCTCCCCAACAAAAAGCATGTACTGTACATACGGGTCACGGAATTTAGTTATGTGGTTTGTGGATATCAAAAGCACGCAATCTATGTAGATTGTATTAGTCTGAATTCAATTCTGCAAGGGATCGACACCATTGCCGAGTCGCATCTCAAATGAATATGTGAGAATTAAGTAAATGTATATCGTAGCAGGCTATAGGCCAACTTTATACCCCGATCCATTGATGGACGAAAGTTGTTGTTTTCTTTTGTTCTGTATATAAGGCAAATCCTGCCTGATATTGGAGGCACCCACTGTGAGGAAGTGCGGGGTATCGAATTAATTCGATGGAGGATAAGAAACAAAACTTCTTTTTTTTTTTTATCTTCCCCACCATCGTCCTTTGAAAATGTAAAGAAGACCCTCACTACTAATCTGCTTTTTAAAGTTTATTCCATGACACTCACAGAGCCATCATTGGCCTTTGGAACCATGATGTCAGACCCTCCGGGTTTGTCGCCGTTCAATCGAGTCCAGCGGGTCCGCAACCGCGGGATCGGTCTTTAATCGTAAGTTCTTAAGACTTCAATCTTTCAATTGTTCCCAGCTTTGTCAGATTTGATGTACATATTTTCCTCTTTATAGCCGCACTGTCTAAATCTCACTTTATTTCATTTCATTTTTTCCAAAGTTAAGTCGATTATAGATGGCTGTTCCCTCACCACCCAACCGCGCCGAAGAAGTGCAGAATGTGAGTCAGAATGCACTTCGCTCTTCCCGAACCAATCTTCCCACGTACTATAGGAGAATTGCTTGCAATACTGACATGTTCCTTCTCTTACTAGCTTCTAAATGCGGTCCAAGACCTCCTCATTCCCTTCATTCAATCTGCAGATGAGAATCCCCTGGGCCAAAAAGCATTGCAAAATGGAGTCAGTGGAACCAACAGCAACTATGACAACCTCGAACAATCAGGTACATCACTAGTGAACCACAAGAAACCAGAGGAGCTGCAAAGCCTTCTTCAATTGGGTCTTCCTGAGCAAGGAACCGGACAAGATGGCCTGATTGAGGTTCTGCGCAAGGTCCTAGGGTACTCCGTCAACACCTGGCATCAGGGATTTCTTGACAAGCTGTATGCGTCGACCAATGCCCCCGGTGTGGCCTCTGAGCTTATCTTGGCCACGTTGAACACAAACGTCCACGTTTACCAAGTGTCGCCAGCTCTGACCGTGATTGAGAAGTTCACCGGGAAACAATTAGCTTCACTTTTTGGACTCGATAACCCGCGAGCGGGAGGAATATCGGTACAAGGTGGTTCAGCATCGAATACAACTTCAATTGTTATTGCGCGCAACAATCTCTTCCCTGCTACGAAGAAAGACGGAAACGGTGATTACAAATTTGTGCTTTTCACCAGCGCCCATGGTCATTACAGCATTGAGAAGGCGGCGCAGATGCTGGGCCTCGGAAGCAGCTCGGTTTGGCCCGTTCCAGTCGACAAACAAGGCCGGATGATCGCAGTGGAGTTGGAGAAATTGGTTCAGAAGGCTTTGGCGGAGAACCGTACCCCGTTCTATGTCAATGCGACAGCGGGCACAACCGTCATGGGATCGTTCGACCCGTTCGACGAGATTGCCGCCATTTGCAAGAAGTACAACCTGTGGTTCCATGTCGACGGCTCCTGGGGTGGCTCGTTCGCTTTCTCCAGGCGCCAAAGGCAGAAGCTCGCCGGCGCAGAAAAAGCAGACAGCATTGCTATTAACCCCCACAAAATGCTCGGCGTTCCCGTGACCTGTTCCTTCCTTCTAGCGGCCGACCTGCGTCGGTTCCATCGTGCCAACACACTCCCCGCCGGGTATCTGTTCCACAACGAAGACACAGAGCTTTCGGAATCCGACGGCGATGATGATGCGGTCGAGTCCGAACTCGCCGTCGATTCACCCGAAGTATGGGACCTAGCAGACCTGACGCTCCAGTGCGGCCGACGTGCAGATTCCCTCAAACTCTTCCTCGGCTGGACATACTACGGAACAGCAGGCTACGAGAAACAGATCGACACCGCCTGCGACATCGCCGCACATCTTGCGAATCTCGTAGCTGAAAACCCGGACTTCATCCTCGTCAGTGGGAACCCGCCTCCCTGTCTTCAGGTGTGCTTCTACTACGCTCCCGGCGGGCAACTCCTCCACCCTCGTGGAATCGTCTCAAACGAATCCGAGCGCGGCAAAGCGAACAGCAAGGTTACCGAGCAGGTGACGCACGCTATTGTGAATAAAGGTTTTATGGTTGATTTTGCGCCACCCAGTGGTGATGAGGATGCCATTGGGAGTGGGAAGTTCTTCCGTTGCGTGGTCAATGTGCAGACCACGAGGGAGACTGTCGAGACGCTTGTGCGGGCGATCGAAGAGGTCGGCGCCGGTATTGTTGAGAAGATGAAGGTGCAGGATGCTCCGACGAATTTCAACAGACCTGGAGAAAGAGGCCATGGTCCTGTTGTTTTCCATCGTTGAGCCTTCCTTTTCTTTTGTTGAGACGCGACTAAACATACAGGACAGCTAAAGTGGCTCTCTGGACCGTATACTTACAATAGGATCTCGTACATGCCACGCAAACCCTATATAACACCCATTCTAGCTATAGATTTTTTTTTAAAAAGCCTTTAGTGAATAGCATAGAGAAGAATTAAAAACGCCGCAGGGCTCAAATTATTAAGTACACTAAATTCATATATACATATATCATGCAAGCTTAGGATTCGGCATAGAAAGCCTAGCAACAACCGACAAACGCAAAATCGCTAAAACCATCAGCTACCAATCTCCACCCGCCTCTCCAAAACACTCCTTGCCTCCGCCTCAGTTAAAGTCTCAATATCCAGTTCGGCAAGGACAACCCTTGCGCTTTCATTGTCCTTAAAGAGTCTCTTCTCTACCTCCCACAGGCCCAACTGCACCGTTTCCTGCTCATCGTTATTTTGAGATGCTGACCCGTCCTCACCTGCCTTCAACGCGCTGATACTCAGTCCGAGAAGTGTGAGACCTTCGTTGAGTTTCCGGAGCATGTTCGCCGAGCTGCCTACTTGGGCCGCTGGTCCGAGAGCCACGTCAATGACACTACAGAGATGCTCAACGTCGCTTATTAGCTGCGTTGCTCCAGCAGCCGAGAAAGTATTTCTCGTTAGGACGTTGTTCCAGATGTAGGTTTGGATGGAGAGAAGCACTTGGCGGGTAATACGGCGCAAAGGTGCAATTCCCAAAGTGCGAGAAAGGAATGATATTTCGGTAGATAGGGTACGCATAGCGGGCGCGAGATCTGAAGTTGGGGGTAAAGGAGAGGCCAAGGTAGCAGAAATAGTTGCCCACGTTGAAACGCGAGAGTATGGTTTAAGGGCGGTGCGCATATTTGAAGTCAGAGTCGAGGTAATGACGGACTCGGATCGGAGTCTCATATGACGGTACGAAGAGGCCGTCTCATCGAACAAGGCGCCCTCGGAGGCTTCACCGTGACTACTGCCATTCACGACGGCCTGGGATGTCCGCGATGCGACGTCCGCGACAGACATGGAACCAGCCACATTTTTACCGCCGTCTTTGTTTTGTCGGACTCGCTCTTGGAGCTCGGACCAAAGCTCTACGAAGAACACTTCGTTACTCCAATCTTCCATCTTCTTTTCAAGGTACTCGGCGCTTCCGAAAACCCTACAGAGCCGTTCTAGTCCTGCAACGCCTTCCACGCTGGTTCCATCTGCGCCTTGCACAGTGCGGCCGATGGTCGAGGTCATTGCAAGATATGCTTCCAGGGCTGAATGCAGACGTTCGTGGAATTGATCAAAAATGGTGATCTGAATGTCGATAAGAAAACGTAACTTCTGACTGAATGACGACAGAGGCTGGTAGCGCTCAGTTATTGTCTCAAGGAGATCATTGACACGAATCGCAGCCTTGGTTGGTTTCGTCGCCGAACGGTCCACACCTTCATAATCGATATGACCGCTGTCTGGTGCATCGACAATCTCCTTATAGCGTGACAACGCAAAATCCTTCTCGACCTGAAGCCAACGATCAAACCAACCCTGCTCGGTCAGTACCTCCCATGTCATACCCTTCCAATTATCCTCGGTGTAAGGATCTGGTAGGTAATTCCATGTCTCGCGGATTTCATTGTCGAAATTCATTAATTCATGGATGAAGTGACTCAGCAGTTGCGGGTGGTTTGAGATCTGGGGAAGATATGCGGTTATTTTGTTCCTCAGAACTGGCAAAAGAGCAGTGATGTAGGCATGCGAGGCATTATAGAAGTTCCATTCCAGATCAGATCCGACAGCCTGCGCCTTTTCGTCAAAGATAGGCTGCAGGAATGAAGCGAAAAAACCGCTGAAGTTGTTGATCAAGTCCGTGACATGAGCAAGGAAGTACTCGGGCTTCAAGTTCAGTTAGATAGATGTTCTCCTTTCGTTGATTGATACACAGTACCTTGTCAAGTCTATTTGTTGGCCTGTCTCCGCTGAAGTGGTATTTGAAGCGAAGTTCCAGTGGACGTACCATCACATCCAGCGGTAGCAATATCGGAGGCTTGACATTTTTCTCGTTCGAAACGTCACGGTTCTGAAGTTCACTGGTACGAAGAATGTTAGTGCACCCAATCAAAAAGCGAGGAGATGATACGCACGGTGTCTGAAGGTCAAGGAGCAACTCCACATGTTCTCCCCATTGTGCTCGTAGGTCATCAGGAAGATATAGATCCTTTGAGGGCCACTTCATCTGCTCCAACGTCCCTTGTAGCCTCTTAGTGAAGTCTGTTTTCATGTGTTCTCTCAATGCAGATGCTAGTTTTCCAACATAGTCAACCATGTGGGGTGCTGCGCCTTCTGCCGCAGGCTGGGCCTCCTTCAGAGACTGGACGATGCTCCGCAGTCGGGAATATGGTCTTAAGGCCGATTTTGGTAAAGACTGTATGGTCGTTAAGGCTTCCTTGCTGTATATCCTCTCAGCGATTCATGCTCTGCGAAACTTTGATCGTGCTTCATACCTCAATTCCTCCGCTTCCTTGAGCAAAGACACGTAGCCTTTCGAGAGCTCAAGCCTCCGAAGCTTCTCGATACTCGCTTCAAATCTTTTCGTCGCTTCGTCACTCGTATCCGACCCTGTGAGAGCTTTTAAACGTCTGTCGATATCTGCCTGATGCTCATTGAACGCCTCGGCGCGCTTCCGAGTAGCTTCGGCATGGTCATTGGAGGCTTTGGTGGCATTCAATAGTGCTTCCTGTGCTTCAGCTAGCTATACAGTAACTGTCAGTTATTGTTGTGAATATGCCATTCATTATTGAACAAAGAGAGACTATAGTACCTGCTTCTGCTGAAGCTCATGTTGGGTACGTAAGCTGGACAGCAACGAATTAAGACTTTCAAAATCGGCAGACACCTGAATTTTGTCGTTTAGGTAATCGTCAACTCTTGTCCTTTCATGCGAGGATAGCGTAGATGCCGGAGTCGCCATTATTTAGGTTGTGGTGGGGAGGGGAATGAAATGTAAGGTGTCGCGATCAACGACAACTCCGCCTCCGGACGAATTGAATTGCGGGAAAGCGGAGCTCAGCTACAGCTTTCCGGCGACCGCCACCACCCCAATGTTTCCGTCTAGGAAACTGGCCGCCATGAAGCTCGTCATGTGGGCGAAATCAACGTCGCTCGCTTCCAATAGTATTATCCAACCCGATTTAGCATGTCTAGCCCGGCCAAGAAGCGCAAGAGGGAGGTTCCAGCCTCATCCCCCAAGGGCAATCGAAGCATAGCGTCATTCTTCCAGGGCCCAGCAACCAAGCAAGCCGAGAAGGCGGAACAGACACCGCCCACCGTGTCTGGGGACGTAGATCAAACTCTCTCCGACGAAGCTCTTGCTCGCAAACTTCAAGAGGAATGGAACCAACAAGATGCTGCCCCGGCTTCAGAAAATGTGAGAGACGCTGGAACTCCAACCAGTGAGCCTACCTCGGCGCTGTCGAACCTCATAGACGACAATCTAGAACCACCAAACAAGGCAAAGAAGAAGAATACGCTATCATTACAATCTTCTGCCGGTACAGAAGACAATTTTTCTCTTACCGTTCCTTTTGATCAAAGTCCCTTGACATTTGATTCCACGAAATGTGCAGACGAGCTGAAGGGACATTGGACCCTGGCGGGTGGCAATGCTTCTTACGCTCTCTTAACTAGAGCCTTTGTCCTTGCAAATGCCACGACAAGTCGCATCAAAATTGTGGATACTTTAGTTAACTTCCTTCGAGTCCTTATCGAAGCCGACCCTTCAAGCGTTCTCCCTGCAGTATGGCTAGCCACCAACTCAATTTCTCCTCCATACGATGAATCAGAGCTAGGGCTCGGTGGCTCTTCTATTTCAAAGGCGCTTAAGAAAATTTACGGGCTTAATAACCAAGGGCTGAAATCGCTCTATGACAAGCATGGAGACGCCGGTGACGTGGCGTTTGAAGCTAAAAAGCGACAGAGTCTTACTCTAATGAAACCCAAACCACTAACAATCAAAGGGGTATATCAGTCACTGCAAAAGATTGCCTTGAGCAAAGGCACTGGGTGCCAGGAAACCAAACAGAGGATTGTCGAGAAATTATTACAAGATACCAGAGGTGCGGAAGAGAGCCGATATATTGTGAGGACACTTGTCCAGAATCTGCGAATAGGAGCTGTCAAGACTACCATGCTCATTGCACTCGCGCGCGCTTTCCTATACTCCAAACCGAATGGCGCTGAATTCACTGTCCGTTCCCAGCAAGAACTAGCCCGTCTCAAGAAAGAAGACCTTGCTGAGATCTACAACAATGCAGAAGAGATCGCCAAGGCATCCTATGCTAGGCACCCAGATTACAATGATCTAGTGCCCTGTTTGCTTGAGATAGGGGTTACAGAAGAACTTCTCGTACGATGCGGCCTGCAGCTACATATACCGTTGAGACCGATGTTGGGCAGCATCACGCGAGACCTTTCCGAGATGCTGACGAAGCTGCAAGGACGAGATTTTACTTGCGAATACAAATATGACGGACAGCGTGCCCAAGTGCATTGTGACGAAAATGGCAAAGTATCTATTTTTTCTCGTCATTTAGAGAATATGACGGAGAAATACCCAGACCTCGTATCACTGGTGCCTCAGATCAGAGGCGAAAGCGTGTCGAGCTTTATACTAGAAGGTGAAGTGGTCGCTGTCGACCAGGACAATGGGGAACTACAAACCTTTCAAGTCCTGACCAATCGAGCCAAAAAGAACGTTGAAATAGGGACTATCAAGATCGACGTTTGCCTCTTTGCATTCGATTTGATGTACCTGAATGGGACATCTCTCTTGGACCGGCCTTTCCGCGAACGTAGAGAGCTTCTACGAAGCTTGTTCATGGAAATACCTAACCGGTTCACATGGGTAAAAAGTTTAGATGCCACGTCTGCCGACTCTGAGGCCGTCTTAAATTTCTTCAAAGGCGCAACCGATGCAAAGTGTGAAGGTATCATGGTGAAGGTGCTCGACAACACATCAAAAAACAGCCTTCCAGATCCCCTCGAAACTCCAAACACCACCGCCACCGCCACCAATAGCTCAGACAAATCAGAATCAAAGCCCACAAAAGGGACTCGTCGAAAGGCCCTACTATCCACATACGAACCCGATAAACGGCTCGAATCCTGGCTCAAAGTCAAAAAAGACTACAGCAGCTCCTCCGAAACGCTCGACTTGATCCCCGTGGCAGGCTGGCACGGCCAAGGCCGAAAAGCCAAATGGTGGTCTCCCATTTTACTAGCCGCGCGCAACCCTGAAACTGGCAGCCTCGAAGCGGTCACAAAATGCATGTCCGGCTTCACGGACAAATTCTACCAATCCAACAAAGATAAATATGTCGAAGGTAGCCGCAACGTCATCTCGCGGCCAAGCTACGTCGAATACTACGGCGAGCCGGACGTTTGGTTCGAGCCGCAAGAGGTGTGGGAAATGGCCTTTGCAGATATCACGCTCAGTCCAACATACACGGCTGCCATCGGGCTGGTAAGTGAGGAACGAGGTCTTAGTCTGAGGTTTCCGAGGTTCCTGCGGATTCGGGAGGATAAGTCTATTGAGGAAGCTACTACATCGGATTACCTGGCGTTGCTTTGGCGAAAGCAATTCGAGCGATCTCAGAAAGAAGCGGGTCAGCTTCCTGCGCCTGAGGCTGAGTTAGTATGGCAGGAGGAATGAGAATTGGCCATTGGATTCTATGCGGTAATATCGGCAATATTTATGAAGTGATGTCAATTGGACCACTTGGAAAAGAGGGGGTAATTCGTATGATAGACATGCTTTGTCGATGCTATAAATCGCTTGACTACTTGAAAAGAATGAATGGCAATATATAGTATAAGAATCATGTTTCAACTGAGAATATTCCAACGATGAGTATCGATCACGTGCTATGAAATCAAGGTTCCCTGACCGGATTTTGGCTGGACCCGGATCTAGGATGGTTCCGATCACATGCATGACACTACTCTAGATATGGCATGGTCAGAACGCGAAATAGACACGGGATTTTGAGTTTGACACGCCCGGTGTCGCGTGTTGTTTTTCCCAAAATTTGTGTGGTGTGTGGTTTTCTGGGTGGGGTCATTCTTCGGGTTTTTATTACCAGCCCTACGGAATAGATGCAGGTTTCAAAGTACAGTATGGTACTCAGTTTGACATGTCAAATATATATACAGTAAATCCAATATGACATTTATCGTAGTAAAGTCTGGGAGATAATTTGTGTCCAGTAGTCACTAAGACCAACCTTGAGATAAAGGGCGTTGAGATATTAACTGAAGAGGGTAGGTAAATAGGCTAATACAAAGGGAATTGTATGTAAAACGATTAAACAAGACATAAGAAAGGGTATGTATGGGCAGCAATGCATGATTCGGTACCAGTCGACACGGCGACGAAGCTGCAAGACAGCTTGGAGAACTGGGGAAATGAAGAAGAAAACGGTCAAGATCGATGATCGATGCAATGACCGAGACATCAAATAAACTAGGGTAATCTCAAGCTGTGCGTACATAAGTCATGAGTAGTCGTGAAAAGCATAAACAAGAAGAGAAAATTTTTACCGCCACGGAGCCATAGCTTCAAGGGCGCAGCTCTCCGCCAAGCTGCAGCACAACACCCGCTTGCTTCGCTCGAGTCTTGGGGCTATCTGCACCGGGAGGTAACAAGTTCTCCAAGTGAGACCTTCTTCTGTCTCTCGTGGTGAGTGGAGTCTTGGCAATGCCTCCAGGTGTGCGACCACCCCAAGCAGGCTGTGCTGGACTGGGAGTCACATTCACAAAATCAGCGAAATTGAACTGCTGGTTTGGTGTACTGAAATTCGGGAAGACGCCACCACCCCCAGGCGTCGGCGTCAATGAAGGCAGGACGGCATGCTGACTAGGCGGGGTAGATGGGGGAAACTCCCGGGTATGGGTCTTCGCTGTGACACTGGCAGGAGTAGGGGAATTGGCCAGATACAGCAGCAGATCGGCCCCATCTTCATGTCGTGTCGTTCGATCATTTCGCGCTAGCCGAGCATGCTTTGGCGGCGGGGTCCGAGGGGGCGAGGAGCTCACCATAGAGCTCGCATTTTGGAAACTGTGGAGCGGAAGATCTAGATCCTTCTCATCATCTGATTGATGTTCATATCCCGGCGAGGATAACTCGGGTATCGCAGCCGTCTCACTCATGAATGGCAGACGGCGAGCCACAAGGTGACGGCTGAACCCCGGGGATGACTCGGGCAGTTGGTACGAGCTTTTCCAAGAGGATCGAGGTATTTTGGCAGGCTGGTCTGTGATTGACTCTGATCGGAGGCGTTTTCGGCTCGCTGACAGCATCGGCTGCATCGCTTTGGAGTCGAAAGTCACGGCATGTCTATTGCGAGACGACCGGGGCAGTTCTTTAGAGTACGTCGCGGTCCGTAAAGGGGGGGAAGTCATGGGGGTCTCGCATCGACTGTGGGAGATGTCGGAGGAGGAGTCCGATGGCTTGTCGCTTCCTAGAAGGGCGGTTCGGCCACCATTTGGGTCCAGAGTGTGAAGACGACCATTCTGATACTTGACCTTGGCAAGGCCCAACCGATCTTGAAGGCTAAGGGACACCTACTCCCGGAAAAACAGGTCATTTAGGTTTTTTCAAGCCATGCAAACCGCATAGAATCTAGGACGTCCTGGAGGAAAGGGGTTGTTTCCATACCTGAGCGATGTCAATCTTGCGGATCGTCTTCTCCGGTTTGGAAGGCTGAGGGTGAGCCATTGGTTTTGTAAACAGCAAGAAGGCTATTCAACTAAATGTAAACAAGCCTGGACAGAATCATGAATTCACGATTGAGCAATGTGAGGTCCAGAATCCAGCGTGAAAGAGGCTTGTCAGACCACAAGTGAAGTGAAGGGCGGCTGGAAGGTGGAGAGGGATGAAGGAAGAAGAACGAATAACGAAAATGAAAATGGAAGCCAACCCAATTGGAGTAACGGAGGTTTTGGCTTAGTGTAGGTTTAGGTGAGGGAGGCTAAAAAAGAAAAAAAGGAACAGGAACATCTGGGGAAATATGGATCTCAGATTAGCCCAATTTAGCATAGGATATAAATTTCAATAATATAGAGGGAAGAAAATGAATAGTTTAGTAGGAATAAGAGGGGAGAAAAATGAAGGGCTCCCCTTTCAAGGCAGGTATGTTCCTGAAGGGGAGGTCAAAAAAAGCGAAGGTGGAAGCGGACCTACCTACTGGTTAGTAAGTAGGCAGCAAAACAGGTAACTACCTCTTTTACTAGACTACTTATGCCCCAAGGCATCCAATCCCTACCGATTGTCTGTTGTCCACTTGATACTGAATTTGCAAGTATGTCCTCTCTCTTGTATATAACTTATAGATAGAGTACTCTGTTTGGTTCATGGTATGCTTCTTGTATAATGGAATATCTACTTGGTAGGTACAGGTATATTCCCCTAAATAGTACCTAGTAAAACCCTTCCATTCTTTCCCCTTACATTCATTTATTCATTCATTCAGTTTCTGATTTTCCTTGGGTTATTTTCGAATAGTATATATGACAACTTATTTGATTGTCATAAAACACTTCAACTCTTCTCGCACTGAATTAGTAATTAATATAGCATCCTCAATGCCTCCATCCCCTCTCATCGTTTTCAACCCTGTGCATCTTCAGCATACCTCCTCCCTGAAGTCAGATAGATCGGTGATGCAGGGCCAATCAATCTGGAATGTCCCAGTAGGGATGCGACAAAAATCTTCGATTCATTCCTCACTTAGTCTGGGCAATGGTTCGACCCCTTTTTGACCCAGCTCTTCCTCCAATCCGCAAAAGGCAGCGATGGAATAAATCCTCATCCGATCGAGACGACTCTTGAATAGTGTTGCCGTGCCAGCGGGACGCCCATCCCAAATATTCTGGTTCAATGCCACAAATCAATTCTAGATAGTTATATATATACATACATACCTGGCATTGCCACACACCCTTTCTCTGATTTTTCGTCCAGAAGTACGGACCGATCAGTTTTCTTCTAGCGCACAATGTTTGTTTTAGTAGTATCAATAAATGAAAATGTGACAATCAACTTCGGGATTAGGTTTTGGCAACAATAGTGCCTGTCTGAGACATTCATCCCTGCTAAGGACACATAACGGCTCGTAGGCGTCGGCAGCATTCCAATAGTGGTAGGTGAGAATCACAGCCTGAGGCATGGAGTCGAATGAGATTTTGAAGGCCCCTTATCTTTCCCCCTTCATTAGTGCTCACCTGTTGTCCACTGCCATGAAGCATTAAGCAACTTCGATGAGTGGGGTCCAGTAACCCTGCAATGATAGCAACCAGGAAATCTCAGAATTTTAAAGATCAATAGGTACACTGATAGTAATGGAGTAATAATAAAGATATGTGAGTCTGACGAGTCATCGAAGCCCTAGAAGTGAAGGCCAACCGTGGACAAGGATTAGAATGACGTGGACCAAATCCCAGTATGTACAAGACTGGAGATAATCGTTGATATTATTATGCAGCGCATAGGAGATTCCCAGCTCATCTGCGCATCGTGACATTTTGGACATATATGCCTTTGATTAATTGGCCTAATAGGCTCCTTAATAGGCTCCTTAATACTGAGGTAGAAGAGACCCGTGACCTTACCAGATATTCTCAGAATACAAACATAAGGTCTCTTCAGAGTATTATTATAGATAGAGGGTGAAGAAGGACAGATAAACAACCCTGGCAATGGAGTCTCGCACTAGTACCACTACCTATCTAACCACTAACACCTAGCAATGGGAGGCCTAGTCCAGTCGCTATTTTAGGCCTCGAACAAGGTGCAGGCTGGGAAGAGAACCACTAAAGAAATTTAGCCACGGGAGCCTTTCCTAAATCAATCCCCCCCCTCCCCAAAAGTAAATTTTTTCCCTTCACAAAAAAATAAAAAGAAGAGAGGAGAAAAGAAATAGAAAAAGGAAGGAAACCAATATATGAAACATCCAAATCTTTCGAAACAAACCATTGGATATGGTGCAAGCACGGCTTGTTTCTTTTTCTTTAATTTTTTTCTTTTTGGAATTGAGTTTTATAAGAAGCTTCCCTAAGAGTACGTGTCGTCGATTCAACCTCTTAAAAGTATGGGAAATCATAGATCCCTTCAAAAAGTTAAGAATGCCGTGCCTAATCGCACAGCAGAGACAAATTTAGCAGGCGATCTGATCCACCCGTGAATGAGTGGTGAAACTCGTAAGTCCTTATGGTTGGCCAGTGGGATGCCGCCGACGTAACACCTCCTTGTCTATTCGCAACAGCGTCGCAGTGGGTCATCTGTTGTAGGTTTTAACATGGTCTAGTAGGCTGTAGTACTGAAAAAAACCTGGAAGACTGTCTGATAACTGCATCGCGAAGCCTGCGAAGGGGGGGGAGGTGAGGGTGGTGAGGGTGGTGGTGAGATACTGGGGGTGTGATAATGGGGGAGAACAATTACAGAAGTTATTATTATTAGCACTTTGTAGTGGGAGAAAAAGGAGATGGACCACTACTACTGACTTGTCTCTGTTTTTCCCTTCTTCCACTGCTATCACCAGAATAATTTAATACTGGGTACGGCGATTAGTCTCATACTCCCCTGTGGTAAGTAAGTACGTTGGTTAAAACTAGTGTGTCTATCTGTTTCTCATTTTTCCCTTTTCCCTTTATCAGTCTCTTGCCCTTTTCCGTCTTATGTCTTTTCTTACCCTCTAATTCTTTTTCTTTTTCTTTTTTTTCTTTTAAAAAAAAGCTTTCTACCTCCCCCTCTCTGTCTCTCGCTTGATCCTTTTCCGTTCCTCTCTTACGTGTATAATCCATGCGGGGGAATTACCGTTAGTGTTCATTCCATTCCATTCGTTAATTGCAACCGCAAACGGTCGCTTTCGGTTCTTCAACTCCGTCGTCGTTTCTCCCCCCAACCAACAAGTAGCTGTCCCGGTCGTCGAAGGACAGTTTCTTTCGCTCTTCTCTTTCCTCCATTGTATTTCGCCTTCCTTTTATTTCCTTTCTAGTCCCACTGGACTGGTTTTTGTCCCTCGTTTTGGCGAGGACCTAGCAATTCGGAAGGCCGTCCTCTTGCGCGTCCGGGCTCTCTTTCCTTGTTAGCTATCACTGATACACAATCTATATCTGTTTCAATTCTCAGTCACCAGAATCTCTACACCATGCCGTTCTTTTCGCAGCTTCGTCGCCGCTCCAGACCCAGTTTCCGTACCAGCAAGTCCAATGAATCGCAATCCAACGGTGAAATGACGTCGGGGAAGTCATCCTCCACCCTCGATACGGCTTCGTACAGCTCGGTCACCCCGCCTTCCTCTATTAAACCCACTGTTTCGTCGCCAAATCTACCCTCGTTGAGTGAAACCAATGGCATTGCCAATGGCAACAATTCTACGTTATCGGTGCCCCCTCAACGACCGGCTCCTCACACATCTCCATCTCAGCGCAGTAGCATTGTTGTACGTAATATCACTCTCCCGTACCTTGCACGAACGGATCATTTTGTCCTACTTATGACCGGTTGTGGTGCCACCTTCATGCTGACTATTGGTTTTACAGGGTAGTGTCAATGGCGGAGTTCGGTCGCCAAATCCTTCCTCCCCATATGCTCCCAGGATTATTTCCATTGCAGATAACTCGTGGGTAGGTGTCACAGATCATCATTCAAATTTCACCTCTAGCATTTTGAATAAGATCCGGTGTATTTAGCGGGGGCTAACCATGCTCGATTATAATCTAGGTACATCAAAAAGTACTACTCGTCTACGGTCAGATTGGGGATCCGAGGCAGCATCCGCTGGACGGAAGCGTAACGGCGTACCATCACCAGGACGGGTTCCCATCGGTCAGCTGGCCCGTCACGTCGTCTCATTTCAAAATCCTTGTACATCTTACTCCAGGTCCCAATCGTCTGCGCTTCGACTTTGTTTCGACCAAATTGCCGGCAGGTAATTCTTACCACGCCGCTCATTCATCTTGGATCTGCGTTAACTATCTCCCACTGGTGAACACTCCACCATTGCATCTGGTAGTCTTACAAGGAAAGGATTCTGATGGGACGTTCGATGCCGCCCCAGAGAGGCGACAACGGGAAGGTAATGGCATTGAAACAGCCATTCGTAAGTACCGAATGGCCGCATATCTGTGGCAGGCCTTCACTGGAGAGCAAATGTTCCGCAACAACTTCGGTAGGCGATGTTTCCGCTTCGAAGAAGAGTGGCAGACAGGTACCCTGAGCCGTCGGGATGCAGTGAACGGGCAGATGCGAAATGAGGCGAAAATCCATATTGTTCGTACCGATAAAACGGTCGCGGAACTCCGGGACCTCAATATCGCCCAGCAATACGGCCCGGCTACAAAGAAGGACGAATTATTCAAAATTGCCAAAGATGCCGTGAAGGACCATTTTCGTTTTCAGCCAGGTCAGAAGCAGTATGTCTCCGTCTTGCTTCTGGACTCCCACTGGGACACGAGTTCCCAGACTATCACAGGCCACGCAGCCCTGGGGTCGGGCGGGGACGACGTTAAAATGGCCATATTTGGGTCTCATAGCCTTCACAGCTACCCCTCCAGTCTAGAGGATGTGGTAGATGCCTTCTCGGATTGTACCCGGACGAACACAGATTTCGTTGCGAACGACTGCAGCGAAGCTGGATCTCGTTGGGAGTCAGCCAACATCGGCATTGGAGCTCACCTCCATGAAGTCGGGCATCTATTTGGATGTCCTCACCAAGAGTCGGGCATCATGCTCCGTGACTACGTCCGTTTCAATCGGTCGTTCATGACTCGTGAGCCGTTCTCAACCCGTACCAAGACACAAGGGCTTAAGCTGTGCCTACCCCAGGATGAGTGTGGCTGGCACCGACTTGACGCACTACGGTTCCGTTTCCATCCGTGCTTTCGGCTTCCTGGTGACGCCCCTGTAAGCTCGGATGACAGTGTGCAGGTCTGGCCCGTCGAGAATGGCAAGATTTTGATTACTGCGACGACTGGTATCGCATTCCTCGAGTTATATGCCGAAGGTGACCAGGTTTGCCATAATTTTATCGAGTACATTAACACAGAATCAAGCAGCAATGGACTTCCTAGGCAGATTACGGTGACAGAGAGCGAGCTACGGCAACGCGTGTTCGGCAATGAGAAAGAGAAGAAGAGGAATATCAGAATGACAATCTTCTCCGGTGCACTTGGCAGCCACACTGTTGACTCCATCAGTAATCTGAAGTCTAAACTGTCTGTGGTTAAACTCCCGAAGGGTCACACTGGTTACAAGGGCGGTAAGCTGGGATTCTCACAATTGGAGGGTAGCCAACCGGACCAGCTCCTATTGGACTGTGCCTTTGCATCAACCAAGCTCTTGACCTCGATCCGGATCTACCATGGCTCAGCACTGGACGGACTAGAATTCTTTTACGAAGATGCGACTAGTCAACTCTTTGGAACAAGGGGGGGTAAACCCGGTGGTGATGATTTTGTCCTTGGTGGGTCTTCAAATTGATGAACTCTAGGGATGTCATCGGATAGACACTAACAACTTTACTAGACACTCGAAGGGGAGAAATCCTGCTCGGCTTCTACATTCGAGCCGGAGCTTGGATTGATGGGATAGAGATTTTAACAAGCCAGGGAAGAAAGTCTGGCATTTTTGGCAACGCTAATGGGGGCTCAGGGTACGTATCTCACAAGCTCAGCTCTGACCTCTGGGAGACATTGTTAGCGCTAACACGGTTTTCCCACAGGCACACTTTGATACCACCTCTTGGCTACAAAATAGCCGGCATCTCAGGGTCCTACGGGGCCTGGGTTGATGGATTCTCGTTGATTATCATGCACTAAATTTATATCGGCGACTCTATTTCCTCAAAAGCAATATATGGACGAAGGAGACGAAGGCCATTCAGCTGAAACACTTGCGGTTTTATGCTGGCCGTCTCTTCTCGGTGCAGGAGCGTCTGGGGGCACAGGTTCCTTCCAGGTTCCATCAGGACCAGCTCCACGAAATGCACCCGAGCTTTGCATCTTACGGTCTAATGCCTTGTGTCTTGAGTGGCTCTCTCGAAACAAGTCAGAGTATGATCACTTCATTGGTTTCTTCTCTTGATCCCTTTCCTTCAGCGACATTCATCGAGCGATTTCGCCTTCTGAGACAACCCGATTGTGCAGGGTATCATTCAAAACCCGCTGGAGCAGCATGTTTTCCTAGGTCCGGGAAAATGAGTGATGACGCTCAGTGTTGTGGTGTTACTCTTTTCTTCTTGTTCAGCCCCCCCAAGGAACATTGTCAAAGGCGGGCGCGCCTGTGACATGATGTATGCCAGGAGGTAAGCGGGACTTCGACTCACTGGCAGTTCATACTGGGATACTTAAGGAACATAATTGATAGTTGGCCAAACAACTGGTCCATAGATACCTACCGATAATAATACATGCGCTCTACGTCTGCCTCTGGCGCATACCTGTATACGTTTACTGTCAATTCTAGGGCAAAAAAGGAAAAAGTAGAGGGAATTGTTTCTTTGTTCATTTGGGGTACGCTCTCAGCTCCCGTCCCGTAGGCTTTCTCCCGCATATGGTGTGCTGTAGCCTTACTAGGTAAACCACAGGCTTTGTTTTGATGCAGTTCACGAGTTAAGCTTACCTGAGCCTTGTCCCGATACAGAGTTTCCCAGAAGTAGTTACATAGCCATGACATCATGCGTCCTACCCACATATAATATACTCCGTAACATAGTATAATCTACAATCAATTAGATAACTAGTGAAAGGATTTAGCCAACGCTAAGAACTCGGAAATTGCGTGGTGGAACGGAGTCAGTTACTAAGATCGAAACCAAATACGGCTCTAAACGGCCGTGTTGGCATCAACAGCAAAACGGGTGGGTCATTCTATCAATGATGGTTCCTCCTAGCCGCGCAGCTTTTTCCGATACCTCTCGATGATTCGTCGGGAAATAATTACACGATCATTCCAGCTGTGGGCTCTGGAGGCCAAGTGGGGAGGCGTAGCGTTCTCCTGGGCACCTATCACGGCATGGTACCTGTTGTGGCGACGGTTGATGATTCATTTCAGATCCCGAGAGCATGGATCAAAATTCATTATTCAGTCGTGCTAAGTTTACGGATTTGGAATCTTGGTTACTTTGAGTACCACGGGACATAGGTACCTCGGAGAGGTGTAGGCCAATAGGGAAGGTACCGGGCGCCAAAGTACTATACCCTTTGCCTTAGGTTCCGTTGTTGCGAAGGTACTCTACCTCCTAGGTAGGTATAGTTAGTAGTGGCTTGGAAGCCATCCATGGTAGTAGGATTGCCTAAAGTTTACGTTCATTGGTTTGATCTGCCACGGATAAGTTTTCCAGGTTGCTGGTATGACTCGAGGCAGTTGGGGTTACTAGGTACCTATCGATTAGTCGTTATCGATTGGCTGTTCACTAGTACGGTTGACATGAAGATCTAAACGTATCCTTTTATATGTGCCTATCAATCGACCAGGCGCTAACTACGAGGAGATTAGAAGAGATATCATTATAGTTTTAGTTTTTCCCTACGTCTGTCGCACGTAAGCGATCGTCCCGTCTGTAGTTACGTGCTCGGTCATTGACTAACTAAACTCACTCGCTTGATATCGATCCGTATCATATGATGGCGCATCTGTCAGATATACAACGCCCCAAAAGGGGAGTGACCAACCCGCCAACTAGGTACATACATACATACATACATACATAAGATACATGCCTGCAAAACCCGCCCATCGTCTCTTCGGTACTTGCATTCGGTGGCGCGACGATCCTGCAATATGAACAGGTCACCGATTCTGCAAGAATACGCATAAAACCTGGACAACTTAATCTATTAGTACAGCATAGAATGAACATTACTCGGGGATCAATTTTTCTGCCTAAATAAGAATGGAATGCATTTACCCCGATTCCCTCGATCGAATAACATCTCACTTCTTCACCAGCGCGGGCCATGAAGGAGGGGGGCGGACAGCGAATAGCTGATGTGGCAAATGTCATATGCGAGGTTTCATTTTTGATTTGATGCGTGCCGACAAGCTACATATGATGGGAAGTCTTGGCTGCGACTTGCGCGGGGAGGCAAGTTTTGGAAGTCCGACATGGATATTAGTTTAGGTATTTCCTAATCGGCACCTTACCCTCAAAGGGATAACTTTGCTCTACACTGCGCTCTTGTGAGGGTTCCAATATGTACCATGGGTAGGGCAATAATTATTCACTAGTTTTGGCACAGAGACGTTCCATGCTATCTGACAGTTTTTTGTTCAGCAGATCCTTAATTTTTTTTTTCTGGCCGGAGGTTTCAGTTATAATAATTGTTCGAGCGGAATATTCGCCGATCAGCAGACCCTGGTTAGAGTGTAGTTGTTGTCGTGCAGACAGGTATGTTTGAAAATCGTTCGTAACGTATTCCCCCTTTCTTTTTTGAAGATGCACGCATGGTTAGTAGATGTGGCCACCCATGGCCCTGGGGCCCGGTGCCGTAATGGGAAAGAGAAAGGATAACGGTGGTTTTCTGGTGGCGTGGGAATTTTCTCGTGCGAGAAAGTGTTTATACGATGCTTTCTATATTCTGAATTATTGTTTCTAATTTTCCGCTCAGTTTACCTCTCCCTTCTCCCCGCCTATTTTTGCTGTTCTATGTAAATACCTTCAGACTCCAAACACCTTCTTCTGCTGTTTATTGTTTGAGTCATGTCGAAGACTGTCGGATTGAGTTATCACGGTGGGTACAATTCAACGTATCTCCGTATATTGACCGGAATTGGGGCCGTTGGATAGTAACTACAAATCGGGTTCCCTAGTTGAATATCCAACGGCACTAATTAATATGATATAATGAATCGTTTGCTAAAGCGGACAATCCGAAAGAACATGACAAGTTCTGACTGAATGTAATTGTCCCAAGGGAACCAATGCCATTACATTATTCAGGTTGACCTCGTTTCCGACTCAGTGCTAACCCTTGCTAGCAGGGAAGTATATTCTTAATCAAAGACACGAGACACCAATAGAATCCCATTCAAAGCGCCTCCCCTTCATTCATTAATCCAAAGTGGCAACGTCAAATGTAGTTAGTGATATAACCAGCCATCATATGATGGTCTGTGAGGGCTAATGATCTGCATCAGATGTGGCTAATCGAAATTGTGTATGTATTTCCGAGACCTTGATGGTATGAACAATCATTACGGCCACTTTTCTTTGATTTATGCTTATTCCGAAATACACATAATCGAACTGACCGCTTAGTAGTCCTTCTTTCGCTCTGAACTTGATAGTTACCTAAGTCGTCAGGGACCACAGTGGCCTGGCCCACGCAATGACCCACCCGAATTCTAGCCACCCGCATTCTGGCTAGTACATCTTGTCTGTTGGAGCCATCTAGCACTAACAGGAAGACCCAGATATATCCGGCGGAACACTAGGAAGTACTTAGGTAGGTTTTGGCTGAGGAGGGGCGTTTGCCTAGGGAGAGGAAGATTGAGACTCGAGACGAGGTCTGTGTGTGTGTGTGTGTGTGTGTGTATGTGTTGAGAAATGAGAAGTTGCCGGATCGTGTCTCATGGGAGAACAAAATGTCATAAAGGTGGAGTGGAATGCAACTATGTGATAACAAGACGGGAAGTGACGCAATGTAATGCCTCCCTTTGTAATTCTAAAAGGGAAGTTCCCCATAAAATCCCCCTACTGTGCCTTATCCTTCGACCCCCTTGAATCGGATCATTCGCCCAGCAAATTATATGCACTCTTGGATATTGTCTCCCGTCGCGCTAGTAGGAACATCTCTCTCTGTCAACCTCAGCTGCCAGCAAATCATCAGCCAGTATATCTGTTCATGTACCGGGGGTTCCGCGGAGAAGAAAAATTTTCTTTTACTTTTTTATTTTTGAATGACGTACATATTGTTGTTGAGAAGACTTTCGGTTGATCTTATTTGGTTACTATTATCAGTTTGGTCTGGGTTTATTCTTTGGAGTCCCTTGATCTTGGGGCTAGACACGGAAATATAATGCCAGGAGACACTATTCGTTAGCCCACCAGCCACCGAAATCATGGCTTGAATTTGACTCTTTGGCACCCCTTACAATACATGGTGGTTTGGTAATTGACTTTCGGAGAGCTCCGTGCGATGGCAGCGAGGCCCCACGCTCCTGATTGGCGGGATAGACGGCCAGTCAATTAAAGATGTTGTGGCCTGAGGCAAATATGAGATGATGGCCAATACACACATTACAATACCATCAACAGATGACAGAACAAGCAGAAGATGGAACAGACATTCATCGGAGCAAGAACATTTCCAACAAAAATGCGCCATGATCTGATATCAACTGTACCCAGGGATCTGTCCTTCATTAAAGTTAACATGGATGTGCTATTCCTGTGCTGATTAGTGTTCTGTCACAAATACCTGTCCCAAGGATAGACAGTGGGTTAGAGCTCAGGAATAAGCCGATCGAAGTGTCCCGTGCACCTGGTTAGGTCCAAGTTGAGGGTTTCGGGCATCCATAGATGACCGTCTTTCCTTTTTCTCTTAGATAGTTCTTTTCGCCTCTGGGGATCTCGATCGACCATGAAAAAAAGATCCCTCTTTCCCGAGTTGCATGTGAGTTCTGGATATCACGCTTTCCCTGACAGCTGACAGGTGAAAAGAGGTTTTTCTATTGGCGTCTAATCAGAAGCTCATAAGCAGGTCAAGCGACGCCGGTACCGTTGCCACGACGGATGTGCCGCAACGCCAAACGAGATAAGGTTCCCCAGCTGATATATGTGGCTTGTGGTTACTGAAAATATCAGGCTCCGGGGGAGCGCCAAGGGGGAAAGTGGGTGAGGTATACATGCACCATGTGACGAGGAGAGATTGGGTGTGCCTTAGCCAGCAGGTTCGATACGAACTAAGCCTTTCTAGAAACGCCAGACCAGTCACTTGGTATGCATCAATCTACCCAGCGCCATCGCGTTTACTAGAAAAGGAAAGTACCACAATGAGGTCTTCCACCATCCCATCCCATGCATATCCAAATTGCGATCGTGGCAACTTTTTTATTTTTTGTTATTATCATTCAGATAAGATTGTGTCAGTTTTCCATGTCACATAGGTATGTTAGAGCTCATGGTGTCTCTAGCTTGAGTTTGAGCCCCTGAAAGTTACTGCTGTGCTGCCCTTGCCTTCCCTAAGAGGGAAACAGCCTTGGACACAGCCAATGCCCCATGGACACTTCTCTATATCCTGCCAAATTCGCCAACAGGTTTTACTACCGATCAGCTACCTACTATGACAAGGAAATATTCTGTACGACCAAAGAAAACTCCGTAGACATACTGTATCTAGCACACCTTTTGAAACTAAGTATGTATCCAGTGTCCGAGTTACGCGAGGCCCTTTGAGATATCTTATACCTGCGTAGATGCTTCCTTATCAAGAATGCGGTGGGAGTTGGTCATGCCCTTAATAAGTGGTCTAGATTGCTCTTGGTAGGCACACGAGAGGTCAAACATGCCTTGTAAGGAGTTTTCGATTAATTAGCGAGAATTGAGTTCTAATTCTATCATGTCGCATCTTCTAGAAGGTTCACCAGATGATGTAAATTGGGTAGCTCTTGTCCACTGAGCAGTGCGTATAGCCGAGGATGAATTCATCTTTCGCTGGACTTCCCCTTCCATAGTGGCTTTAACATTGCCATTTCAAGGAAATTGCCCTTGAGAACCAGTAAGTAAAGGTTAATTAGTCCTCACATACCTACCTCCTGTGCTGTGACCTAAACACAGTCTGGAGGTAGGTATTCCTGTCTACCTGTACCTAATGGGTAACTGATTCCCATACCTTTCATTAGGTACCTGCCAACTATGGCATAGTTTACCATACCTTCTGATACCACTTCGATTCTGCATGTACCGTACCCCTGTAATACACGGTCGGTAGTCTTACCTATTGGATCCACCCCACACCCCTCTGTCCAGGTTCCTCCCCACCCGCCCGATCCCTGGGCCTTGTCCGTTTGACTCCATGCCAGAAAATTAGAGGGTACCTAGTAAAAAAAGATAGATACTAGGGAAAAATTAAAAAAAAATAAAATAAAATAAAATAAAAAAAAGAAAGAAAGAAAGAAAGAAAGAAAAAAAAAACACAGAAATAGAATAAAACAGAAATTAATTAAAAAAAAATGAAGCGGCTTTTTCTTTTCTTTCTCGAAACCTTCAGCTTCCTACCATATTTGTATTTTTTTCTTTTTCTTTTTATTTCGGCCAATCCATCCACTGGCCAGAGAGTTGTTTGCACGTCATTAATCATTACTTAGTATCTTTTCTTTTCCATGTGGCCCCGTTCACTACTGTTATTAATAACTAGTATCGCACCCTGTCCACAAATCTTCCGAACGGACAAAGTCCACCTGAACTATTCTGAATTGTTGGGTTTTTTATTTTATTTTTTCAGGGTCGATTACTTCCCCAAAAAGGTATTCTACTTCAATTCCATACCCTCCACAGCCCTCCGAATTAGTCCAACATTATTGGGTGCTTCTTTACCGGCTGGTTCCAGTTCTTCCTTCTCATCAGATTGATTCATCATCGACCTTTTTATTTTTTATTTTTCTCATTATTATTATTACTATTACCCTTTTCCACTTCCAACACCAAAAACCCCCTCTCTCTTTCTCTCTCGCCCGCGCACTCTCCCTCCCTCCTTCACATCCTAAGGGAATCAATCCCCCACTATCTATTCGATTCGAACATATCCTGCGGCACATAACTTTTTTTGGTCGCCTCTTCCCGAGATTTTGCTATTTAAAGTCCGGTCTCCCGTCACTATAAGCTTTGGTTCATGTCTCATATGACTATATGAGTAAGGGGACGCCTATTGTTGTTAACTCCGATTAATACCTTTCCGACACTCCGCCTTTTGCTACAAACATACATCCGTGCTTTGTCTCAACTCGGTTGCTCCGCCTTTTTTTTGAAGTTCGCGACTGCGACCCGACACTATTCTGAAGTGATTCGGGTCGGCATACTCTGGTCGCGTTATCAGAAGTTCCAAAACTTGTCAAACCAACAGCGCGATTCCAAACGGCCCAAAACCACTACAACTCTGGAACCTTTCTTCCACCTGAACTACGTCTTTCATACCTCAGATCGAATTATCTCTCGTTGATCCGGATGTTGACTTTATTGGCACTCTCTTTTCCACCTCTTTCCAACTGTCAATTTTCATCCCGCAGTGTATTATCCGGGTATTAGAAACGTCTTCACTCTATTAAGAATGTTTCGTAACAGGTACGTCCTGAAAACCTCCTTCCTGGGGTGTCATTAGATATTTCGCTAACGGACATGATCTGTTGTACAGGAAGAACTCCCAGAAGCCAGGTGATGAGCTCATTCAGAAATTCCAGAGAACTTTCTCTGATGTCGTTCCCCCCGTGCCGAATTGTAACTTGGCGCCCTTCAACCAGGTCCCTGGAGGGCCACTCACTCCGGCTAAGTATATTACACCCCGTTCCGTTGCCAATTTTACTCTTGTGACTGTGACGAAAAAGCAAATTGTCCCGGATGGGAACTAACTGAATCTTCTGGCTTAGGCTTAGCATGGAGGGCGGAGATTTGAAGCTTCACGACACCACACCTCGTCAGGACATCAGATACGCGCCGTCCTTTGTTGACCCCAGCTCACTCTCGTTCATAAACCCCTTAACTCAGCCGCATGGCTACTATACTCCGAATTCGGGTGGTCTCGGTACAATGTTCCACAATCAAGCCGGAGATCTTCATACGCCCTCTATGGGGTTGAACATGATTACCCCTCTTACTCTTCCACAACAGATTGCTGGCACCACTATCAACGCCGATAACACAGCCATGGGCCTCGACCAATTCAATCAGCCTTATATGGCGCCCCATTTTCAAAATCCGCAGCCGTTCGCTCAGCAAACGACATTCGTGCCTGCCCCATTTGTTCACCGCGATTCAGGTTACGATGCCATGGACGAATCCGTGGATGAACTCTCACTAAATGAAGTGGATCTGCAGGGAAACGCGTCTTCAAACATGATTCCGTCAATGATTCACCGTGACCAACTGGACGTTCAATCCCCTCTCGAGAAGTAAGATTGCAAGCCCTTCTCTGTTAGTGTTACCTCTAACCGCCATGATAGGTTCCGTTACCATGTCACATTGCGAGCACCTACAGCGATGATCAGAGATCAGAATGAGGTTCCGGTTTCCTATCTCAACAAGGGCCAGGCATACTCCGTTTCCGTTTTCGACTCAACTCCGCCGCCGCCGATGAACGGGCAACCAGTAAAATATCGGACTTACGTTCGTGTCTCGTTTCAGGATAAGGAGCAAAGATTGAAACCCGCCGCTTGTTGGCAGCTCTGGAAAGAAGGCAGAGGACTGAACGAGGCGCACCAACGTGGCGGTAAACTGCAGGCGGTCGAATACGTTGATCCCATCCAGGGAGGCATTGAGGAGCAGAATACTCGACCAGTCCAACTCGAGAGCTCTTCCTTCGACGGATTCTGCGTTACCTGGACGGCAAACCCGACAACTGGAGCTTCAGAATGTGCTATTTCTGTTCGATTCAACTTCCTGTCGACTGATTTCAGCCATTCCAAAGGTGTGAAAGGTATTCCAGTCCGACTCTGCGCCAAAACAGAGATGGTCTCTCCAGATAGTACAGATGCAGCTGGGAAAGAGGCCGAAGTTTGCTATTGCAAAGTCAAGCTATTCCGTGATCATGGTGCGGAGCGAAAATTGTCTAATGATGTCGCTCATGTCAAAAAGTCCATTGAAAAACTCAGACAGCAGATTGCACAGGCTGAAATGGGCGCCGGCAACTACGGAAAGCGGAAGCGTAGCGGTGGCTCGATTGTGCTTAAAAGCTCCGACGCTCGCCCTGTGAAGATCACGAAACATAAGCGGACTTGGTCAGTGAGTTCACAGGATGGCGACAGAATGTCTATGGAAGATGATTTACATATGAAACTTCAACTGATGCAAGACATGTTCACATCTACCCGACCAGTGAGCATTCTGGGATTGCGAGGTGATGAACAAGATGATCCCGACATGTATCCCGTTCAACTCCCCGAGGCTCGTGACTTCGTAAAGAAGGAGGGCAAGGCTGGTTCTCGGTTCAGCATTGACGGATCAGCTCTCCCAACTATGTCTCCCACAAACAGTTGCATTTCGTTAAACTCAGTTTGCCATACCCCAACCGTTCAATCACAACCGGGCTTGTTCTATGATTCAGGCTATCAGTGCTCGGTGAACACATCGGCGGAAAACTCGCGACCAGGCTCTGAAATTTGCGGAGACAAGGTTGCTTTAAAGCATCCGATCAAAATCCAGAGGATCACCACTAATGGAGATGGCGATATGCCTATGGGATTCATTGAGGCGGTGGATATTGATCCAACGTATCGACCACCAGCAGACCGTCAGCCTAAGCCAAGTGAGTAACGCAAAAGGAGGAATGTGCGTCAGGTGCTAATGGATGTTCCAGTTGCGTGCTTCTATATTCGATTCCCGCACATCGACCAGACCCAAGATGATTATTACCGAGCTGTATATCTGACTGAACGCACCGTTCGTGACTTGATGGACAAGATCTCTATGAAACAACACATAGATCCACAGCGTATAGTGCGGGTGCTTCGTGTCAATAAAAATGGGTTGAAAATTATGGTCGATGACGATGTGGTCCGTGAGCTGCCCGATGGTCAAGATATGGTGGTCGAGATCTCCGAAACCCCAACTTTCGATGGTTCGGCTGCCACCGAGCCCGACAACAGGGGCTCCGGTGTGGAGGTCAAGTTGAGCTACTAATGTCCCTGTCCGTTCAGCTATGGCCTCTTAGCTTTACGTTTACGGATCGGTACCATTTCGTCTATTTTCATTTCACGTTGGCAATGATAATCCCCAAAGCGGATGCGGTCCTTTCGGGTTGCGCTGCTTTTCTTTATCTGCGCCTGGTGCGCACTATGTCGACTTGATCCCACCCTTCATTTCAGGTCTTAAATACCTTCTTTTTCACTTTTGGAGTTTCGGTTTTGCGCACTTCACGTTTGGGGCGTTGGTTACGGCGATAATACACGAATCTCCGAGCAATGATACCCTGTTGTTATATGAATTTCTATTACTTCTGCGATACTCTATTTATTGTGCCATACTTGACGATATTTCAAATTCCCACCGCAAACGACCTTCCCCACAGTTTTGGTCTGTTATCTCTTTCATCTCTTCTCACTCTTATTCTTTGCCATGTCCTGGGCTTGCGGGAATACACGACCACAAGCACTGTTATTCATTTAATGTCTTTGTTATTGTTCCGAGGCGAACTGGATCAAGGGCCAAGCATACGACATAGATACCCTGTTCTACTTGTCTGTTCAATCTGGTTTTTAATGGGTTTACTATATGTGTTACCATTCAGATCCCCAACTGATATACGACTCTGCCATACTCTACACAGGGACGTGGTTGGCTCACGTTTGCTCGATTGAACCTCCTTTGATGGAATATATTGAGCGCAGAATTATTAGGTACTCATTTTATGAACCTCTCAAAAAAAAGAAAGAAAAAAGGAAAAAAAAAGAAAGAAGCAGCGGAACCTATTGGGATTTTTACATTAAGAACAAACGAAGCCTAGGCTTAGAGTATACAGATCAACTTCGCCATTAGAATAATTGTTTGTGTGCCAATTTAAAAGTCAACCTATTTTGTACTTCTGTCCCGGTTGATCTTCTCCTTGGTAGTTTCTAGGGCCCACTGGATATCATGTGGGACTCTTCTAGGGTCTGTACTGTAACTGAAGTACATTGTAGAACCGGTTACTTTTAGCGGATGAATATTCACTCGGTGTCTGAGAACGAGACCGCTCTCGTCACCGTGCTGACCTCCGGTCCGTGGAAGGACACCCACGGTTTGTTGACTTTCAAAATAGAATGGTCCGACCTAGTCGGGAAAGATGAGCACTGCATGCAGGGAACAATAGACCATGTACTTCGTAACTACTCGGGCTACCTCGGGTGCCAGCAAAAGGGTTGGCCATGTGGCCACGGTGATATTCGTTCCCGATTTGCGACTCGAAGCAGATCCCGAAGCCAAAAGATCGTCCCGACTCCCGTTCATCGGATTCTGGAACGTTCAATTGTGCTTGAACAATTTAATTTCGTGATTGGGGTAATGTTTCTTTGATTTTTATTTTCTATATTATTATTTTTCTTCTTTCTTTGCGCTAGCAGTAACAGAGTCAAAAAGCTGTTTCTACCAGATTCTCAATTGGCTAAGAGGTAGCCTTTGAAGACTAGTAGTACTCTCTCCCTTCCATTCTACGCGGTCTAGCTCGGTAATCTTTCCCCAGCACCAGCGTTGTGGACACTAAAACAAAAAATGAGCCCCCTGAATTCTGACGTCATCGGTACCGCTCTTTCGCTTAAGAGACTTTTGGGGCTTTTTGTGTCGTCAGGAAGTCGGAACCATTTTTCCTTGGAAAGCGAATTAATGGATACTGTACAGATATGGCGCACTCCACCCCACTCGGGTCGTGCCGATGGTGGGGGTGTAAACGAAATTTCAACTAATTTAGCCTGGGACCGTTTTCCATACGTAGTATACACCATACCGTACAGAAGCTAGTATATGCCGGGAAAAGTAGTATATGGTATTGGTATTTCACTGGGGCTCGAATCCATACGAGCTAAAATAACGTGTTGCATTGGGAATATAACTTCTGGGGGAAGGGGGGGATGTATATGAGTTTTGAATGCCATTGTACTACTATAGAGCAGGTAGTATATTGACGTGGTTTGAGTTATCACGTCAGTCGCTTCATTGGTTCGGGTTGAGTTATCCATGGATGATGTGTTCTCCATGTCTTGAATTGTCCTGCGAGTGAAAGAGGGTGGTTGTTTATTATTTATTTATTTATTTATTATTATTATTATTATTTGTGAAGACTCAATTAAGCTTATCCTAGTTTGACCCTGGAGAATTACAAGTGAAATACAATCTGGACGAGGTATTTGCATGGTGTTTCGAGGATCTGACTAGGAGCCGTTGCGAGGCCCAGTCTCATCGTATATATGGTCAGATACTGAACTGATTGGCTCCGGTTTCGACGCGCAGAGGGCTAATACTGGAATGGTTAGAGGCTCCCTTTTGAAGTGGGAAGCATGTCTCAGTCGATCAGATCAACTGATCTCACGGTGGTAAATCTGTTGGTGAATACTCTTCCTTCGGCGCCGTTAGAGGTTGAGGTGCTGTTGCAGGCTTTTAAATTCTGCCTTTTCTAAATGTTTTCTAGTCAAGGGACACTAAGGCAGTGTGTGCTTTGTACATTGAACATAGAAGAAATCTCCTCCTACTTGGTGGTCTCCGATCCCGTGGAGGCTTTCGAGGTTCACCCTTGGAGAAGCTACTATATCGAAACTCAACGCCACTCTTTGGATGCCCTAAATATATTTCTATTTATAGTTTGAACTTTGTCTTTTATGACTATAGAGGTGTCAATATTTTGATTGGTTCTCACGGATCTATTTGTCCTTGCTTGTGCGAGGTCTAGTTTAGCTTGTATACTTGTGCCCCCATGTTGTAGCCCTGATATAATATCCAATCCCCAACTCAAGATATAGGTAGCACATCGATTCATTATGTGCTACTAGTGAAGGAAGTCACATCGTGGCTGTTGTCCACCTGGCAGATTTGAATTCCTACTGCATGTGCATGTGCATATGTACATATGTATATATGCATATGTGTGCTTGTTGCAAAGTCTCGCCCCTTGGAAGACATGACTGTCTTTTCTTAGTATCTAGTACTCAGTCCCTAACATTAGACACTGTCCCTCAGATTGATCATTCACCCACAGTGAATTGTGAATCACATGCCTTTCTATATGGGTCGTTCTGTGGTTGTTGCACGATCAGGGCAAGAGCGTGTCACGGGCAACACCTGACCTGCTGCTCTTTCCCAATTCCTATCCTCCTCTTTTTTCTCTCGCTCCTCCTCGTCTTCTCTTTCTCATCCTTCTTCTCTCCCTTCTCACCTTTCCTCCAAGCATCCACTTGACCCTCACACACTCACTTCTTTTCATCTGGACTGTCGTCACAACAGCCTTCTTTCTGAACTCACTACTTTCTTTTTCTACCTTTCTTACTACCACTGTGCGTCTCAGCCCTTCATTCACTCAAAATGGCAACCAAGTCGTTTCTTAAGCTCCTGATGTTCCTGGTCGTCTTGGTTCTCGTGGCCGTGGTTCCCGCCAAGGGTAAGTGTGGTTCAGCTCCAGGGAGAAGTATAACCAACACCCTACTCATATCGATAGACGTTACGGATGAACTCGGCAATGTTTATGATGACGAGCATATGCTGGGAATTCCTACTTGTAAGTTTCTTTAGATAAGCCTAAAATTTGCTGTATTCCTGACATGTTCCGCATAAGTTGATGAACCACGTGCTGTGCTCCCTCGCGACAGTAAGTTCTCAAAGCATCATCCCCTTGACGTTGAAAGCTATCAATAAAAATCCGCAAATACTAACTAGACACTTCCTAGAGTTCGTAACTGTCACTGTCACGGACACTGTGTGTGCACCTCCGCCTGCGGGCCCTCCTACTCATGCTACGGGTACTACTACTCAGGCACCGGGCAACCCCCCAGCCCCTACCATTACCACCACTACTTCTGTGACTTCAGTTGGGACTGCTCCTGGTACCACTGGCGATGGCCCTGGAACTACTGTGTCTGAAACCACTGCGACCGGAATCCCTCTATCAACTGAAAATTCTTTAGTTTCGTCTGAGACTCATGGTATTCCAGGCACTGGAACTCAATCTCCATCAGCTTCAACTGTATCTTCAGGAAGACCCAGTAGCACTCACCCGACTAGCTCCCAATCTTCTGGGCATGCTGTTACCCCCACATCCACCTCTAGCGGTAGCCACCCAACTTCTGCTGCTCCTAATGAGGCGGTTGCAAGGGGAGGAATGCATAACGCTTTGCTGATTCTGGCAGCGACCTTTGTTGGCTTCTTTATGATCTAACAATCCATAGGTACTGCAATGCCTTGTCCCTACTCTTAATGTTGTAAACTTCGTTGGGTCTAGTGTTACAAGGTCAATCGTTTGCAACAGCATCTGGGATGATTGGTCATGGTTTTCGTTGCTCTTTTCTTTTGAAAGGGGCGCGTCGGTATCGTTTTTGTTGTTTCATGTTGCTACGGGTTGCATTAGTGACTACACTCCCTGCGCCCTTTAATATCGAGAGGATCCATGTTTGTTATCGAAGCGGCTGGAACCCGCCAGATCTAATCCAATTCTTTCAATTCCTGTATTAATTTCACTGTCATTGGTACTACCATGGGTATCTCCTAAGAAACAAAATTATACCTTCTGTAGTCGCGCCAGGGAACTATGTAGCGGAACCAGCCGTCCTTCACGCACATCGATGTCAACTTGCACCACGCCATCTCTGAGAATAACATATTGCGGGGATGCCTTCAAAGTCCTCCTCTACGGGTAACACAGCCTTGCGCCCTCTACGTATCAGAATCACCGATGGCTTCGATCTCCTTCGCGAGAGCACAAATCCGGCATCCGTCGCCAATCCTGTCCCGGAGAAGCCGGGCAGTGGTAACCTTGGGACCAACCGTCCTAGATGTCGACATCGACGGTTCTTCCAACGCTGGTGTATATGAAGGCCGGAACGACCTTGGGGTTTGAGCAGCTGATAGGCTCTCTGGAGTTGTCGTGTTGGAGGGGTCCGTTGCGTGGATATGGGAGAGGTGGAATATGTGTCCGCAAGCGAAACCAACAAGAATTTCCTTTTCTGTGAATTATCATATTATTTAGATTGTAGGTCCGAGGCACAAGAAATGGGATGATATTAAGTGGATGGGAAAAGAAAGATAAAATAAAATAAAAAGTAAGAAAAAAGAAGGGGAAAATAAATACTTACCATTAGCATAAAAGGGGAGATGACAACCCGCACATCTCCCAACCTGTGACGAAGTATTCAGAGGTACAGAAGTCTTCTCTGTCCCGGCGTCACTCTTCGCCTCTTCTTTCTCGGTCATCAAAGAAAGACTAGATGATGCCGGGCGCTTTTCTTCCTCAATGATATTGAACTTGATTCCCCGGCGCTGACCTCGACGCAAGGTGTCCATGCCGACTGCGACCTCGCTTTGAAGGACTTTCGCGGCGCCCTGACTTATACTTGCCTGCAGATCGTGTTCTCGGATCAGGTGCGACAGGCCCTCCCTTAGACCTTCGATTTCCAGTCCGCTGGGGATGCGTCGGACGAGCTTAATTGGGTCGATGGAGGTTCCGGCTTCGACGAGGAGACCGTGTATGAAACGTGGCTTGTCCATGGAGTAATCAAGCAGATCTTCCCAGAGGTCTGGTTCGCCTTGGGACTTGGCGAAGGAGATAGCTTGTGAGACGTCCTTTAGCTCGGAGAGGATGAGGTTTAAGGCTCGCTTTGTTTGACCCATTTTTGAGAGGAGATAGATGAGCTCCGGTGTGAAGCGGCGACTTTCGCAGATGGTTACTGCTAAGTCGAATGTGTATGCGGTGCTGGTTTGCAGGAACTCCATTAGTAGTGGACGGTCGTAATCTGCGAAGAGTTCCGCTGCTGTATCGGCGAAGTTGTCGACTAGTGCTTTTCCTTCGTCGGCTGCTAGTTTACTTGCTGCGTCTCGGATGTGAGCGAAGTGGCCTCTTCGGGGTCTGGTAGCGCCGTGTGGTATAGACTCTCCCCGCCAGAGGGCACGTAGATAGAAGTAGAGGAATAAGAGTCTGTTTGCTGTTTTCAACTGGTCAACGACGGTATCCGGACGGACGATTCCCGTGTATGCTTCGCTCACGAGGAGCCTAATAGACTCTGCTGTAAGTTCCTCTAGCTCAGACTTGGGTGCTGACTTGAGCTGCTCCTTGGACACACGGATCATAATGAATGCCGGAATATCATCAGAGACTGCGTCTAGAAGACGGTGTTCCCTTGTCAAAGCCATAGCCGTATCCGCGTCCTGGAGTCGGATGTAACAGCGCAACGCCTCACCATAGTGACCACCGGCTAGATACAGCTTGGCAAGACAATTCATCAGAATGCGCCAGTCATCCGTTTCAGGGTTTATTGCTTCCGAATGTAGGTGCTCCTTGATCGCCGCGATGATCCCGGCGACGTCGAATAAATCAAACGGCCATGAGTCCACGAGCTCACTGAACCTGTGCCGGTCATGAGAGACATAATGGCTAAGGATGACTTCGTAGATTGCTGAAGATAGGGGCGGGTGCATATCTGTTGGGATAACGGACGATATTTCGTCTAGCTTGTCGCGCTTGATAAATGTCCAAGCCCAGTGTTCCCAACGGGGCGCGGTGTGAATTGCTTTGACACAAACCTCAGCCGCTTCCTTCCAATTATCTTCCTCGACTAATTGTTGTATCCACAGCTCACCAATACGGCGCTTTTCCTGCTCGGCAGCAGAAATGATACCTCTACCGGTGGTTGTCGTAGAAGACCTGTCATCTGCCAGAAATTCGCCAAGAGTAGATTGAGCTCTTGCTAGAGGAGCAAACACATTGTCGCTCTGTTCAGCTGCAGAGCCTGCTGCCTCTGGATGCTCATCAATGAGCTCCCATGCTTCCTCGTATTTTTCGTGAGAGTCCAACCACGCTAGGCGATCTGCGAGATCTCTTTTCAGCGCAACCACACAGTCGTACGGGCTATGTATGAAGATCTTGACCCCAACGCTCCCTGAAATATCTTTTATCTCTTTAGATAATGGTTCCTCCACGGGCACGCGTCGCGAGGTAAAAGTGCTCGGTGCTCTACTGGAACCTTTATCGCCGCTGCTAGTCGAACTGCGAATACTAGCACTCGAGCTGAACAAGCGCGCAGGATACATAGTCGCATCCCAGAGGCCGCTTCCGAGAGCTTCCAATGCACCTCTATGGGAAACGGGCACGGCTGTCTTCCGTGGAGGTAGAACACACATGTGATAATCCGAGGAAGTGAGATTTTCGTAGCGAGTGACTGACAGAGTATCTGCACTGAGCTCTTCTTTGCTTTCAATATCAATGATTCGAAGTTCAGGTTCCAGCCCCCTTGGTCGGTGACGTCCCTGAGGACGGAGGACCCCGTGTTTCGACCGTTCATCTCCCGATGCATCCCCTTCAGCCTCGATATAGCCGAGGATTACTAAGAGGCTAGGAGTATATAATGAGATACCAGAGATGACACAGTCGGTCCGTAATCTAAGGATTGGTTAGAGATCGACCGAGCATCAATGGGACCTCGTTGACTTACATTGTAGAGACTTCCACCGATCCGATTCTCTGGCCCCTGTTGTTCTTGCCTGGCCGGTCAGGATAAACGTCAATTACCCAAACCGTACCACCCCAGCCCACTACCAGTTTCTCTACCCTTTCTTTGGTAGATGTTACGGTTGGATGGTCATTGGGTGACGGTTCTTCTCTGGTTTTCGAGGTCTCTCCACTACTAAGAGCGGCTTCGTCAACCCATTCGGCGCGGGCCTTCCAAACGCTAGCCATCTCTTCCCACCCCGGGCGATTGGGACGATCAATGTGACTGATGCGTTTCCAGGCAAGTTCCGAGTCGGGTGTATCTATATGAAGGTTTGATCGCATGATCTTGATTCCCTCTTCATTGACCCAAACGACATACCGCCCCGACAATGACCACTTTATAGTGGTAATAGCACCTTCACCACTATGTAATATTGTATCCTTGCCGGTGTTGCTCCCTAGGCCGATAGAGCCAAGCCAGCTCGTAGCTGCAGCTGCAGCACCGCCCATTGTTGTCGAGTTCGTACTCGTACCCACCCGCCCACCCGTGGTAAGGATCAGGTCACCCGCTCGCCCACCGGACAAGAATGTCCTGTCATTCTTGTAGTCAGGTGATAGTGCGACAGCTTGAACAGGTCGGCCGAAGTTGCGTAAGAGGACATCTCTGGGATCCATAAGAGACGCAACACAAACATTACCATCTATGGAAGACGTCGCAATATATATCGAGTTTGAAGGAGTGGGAGGAAGGACCGGCTGATTGCTCGGCCTTGGCCTGCCACGAAGACTGGAAGCGCCGGACGAGGGTCTGGAGTGGTGAGCCTGTTCCTCATGAAGCCTAATGCTCTCAGGCTTGTTGTTCGGCAAAGGTGGAGGGAATGGCGAGACAGATATCGAAGTAACACTCGCGGAGTGAGCGTGGTACACACGAAGTGATTGAAATAGAGGCAGTGACAATGCATGCTGTAGTTTGTTAGTAATGTATGAACTAGCATTTGATATGGAGTACCTACAATATTCCCATTATGTGTTCCAATTATCTAAACAATTTCTCAGCTTCCACAAGCAACTTCAAGGGCTCGTATACCATACCAGCTTGTCTCCGGCCGCGAGGAAAGAGCTCGTTGCGTCCCCGTTGCGGTACACCGCTCCCATGTGCTTCGTTAGATACGCATATTTGAGATGTGGCTCCTCTTCATCATCCTCTTCCTCAGCTTCCTCCTCTTCGCTGTCGCCTTCGTGCTCATTGTTGTCTTGATCCTCCTCCTCGTCGTCGTCGTTGTCGTCCTCGTCTCCTACCAATCGATCTAGCGGGTTGCGGTGGGTACTGGATTCGCGATTGTCTTGACCAACGGATACCTCTAAATCCGACCTGTCCTGGCGGACATCATCCGCCGCCTCTGTCGCGCCAGGCGCGTCCATGGCGAGAGCCTTTACCGTACCTGAAATTAAGCTGGAAGAGTCGCAAATGCAGGGAAGCATGTCACTGGCGCCGGATGTTGGGGTATGTCGGGGACGAGTGACTAAGCAGGGCCAGCAACTAGCTTCCTAACCAGTTCCCGTTAGCTTCAGTTGAGATCCTATCACATAATAAGTAGCTTCTAACTGTTTCTTTTTTACTCGGGCAAACCGCCGGTCGACCGTATTGTGTCATGGCAAACTAGAACACAGCTCATGATTTCCTTATACCCTCTTTGACGACGCTCTAGACTTCCACTCTTCTCAGTTGCGTAAATGTTCGCAAGACCGTTCGTTTGTTCTATTTGCAAAATACCTGCAGTGACTAGGCTTGTGAAACAGCCCCGGAGCCAATATCTTCATGCCTCGTCTCCATTAAGGCTTCCTCGGCGCAAGGACTTCTTCTCCTCCAATGCATACCTTGCTCAAAAACAATCGAAACCTGGAGATGCGAGCGAGGAGCCAGCTCAAGAATTCCAGAAGCAACGGAGAAGAGGGGCTAGATCTCCGGCTGCGCCGACATCATTACGGAGAGTTGCGGTGGAGGCACAGAGGTCGAGAGATGGGTTTCTCTCGAAGGCCATGCTCAAAGAGCAAGGGATTTATCAAACAAAGGTTTTAGCCATTGTTCCTTGATGTTAGTTACAGTCGCTGATTTCTGAACAGAAGGTAGTGACGGCTTACGCTGTGGCCGAACAATTCAACATCCGCAAAGCCCGGGAGATTCTCCAAGAGAAAGGATACGAACCAGATCCCTTTGATACCGGTCTATACCCCCAGGTGGTCCATGTCCAAGTCCCGCTAGACTCGATTCGTCGCGTAAGCAACCCGACTACAACAGATTTGTCTCCCAACGAAGTTGGTGACATCTTCGTTTTCCCCTCGGGTACAGTTGTGACGTGGTCTCTTCCAGAGGGGTTCACTTCTTTTCTCGCAACTAGGACCTTACTCCCTGCTGCCGAACGACCTCACCTTGATGACTTGGAGACGGAAGATCTGGAGTATGTCGAAGACCCGCAACGAGACAGCAGCAGCATCAAGGGCGACACTATCACCCTTGGAACCAAACCTAGCATCGACAGGACTAGCTTACAGCTTGGTGATCGACAGTCTGTAGATACCGTCTTGACGAAAGTAGCATTTTCCTCCGGGCTGGCTCGGAGTACAAAGTTGGCAGTGTTGGAAACACTTCTGTCGAGCTATTTTGAATCTACTAGAACGATACCTACCCTTCTATCACAGGGATCACGCCTTCCATTTACGAGAGACTTCATCCTCCGAAAGACGGGACAGCTGCTAAGTGTACGCGCCCAGTTAAATCTCTATTCAGAGCTCACGGACTCATTGCCGGACCTTTTCTGGGATAGTCGGCATGAGCTCGGTCTTGAAGGATATTACGAGCAGGTAGGAAGAGCATTGGATGTGGGGATCCGAATTAAGCTTCTAAATGAGAAGATGGATTATGCGCAGGAGATAGCAAGCGTACTCCGCGAGAGGTTGAGCGAGACACATGGACTCCGGCTTGAATGGATTATCATTTTACTCATTGCTGTTGAAGTCGGCTTTGAGGTTTTGCGATTATGGAAAGAGCGAGTTCACGAGCGACAGTTACGGGCGGAGAAGAACACAGACATCGGGAGGTTCTGAGAGCCCAAAATATGTATATATATAAACCAACCCTGCCTGGACGTCTGTCCGGTTATGATACCCCGCTCACGCTTTCTTTTCTTTTTTTTAAAAAAAAAATATATATATA